>LR812522.1:5180994-5204055 GCA_903798195.1 Danio kyathit | reverse complement strand
TTATTATTATTATTATTATTAATATTATTATTATTATTATATATTAATATTATTTTTATTACAACTTAATTTGTATGGTTTTGGACATTTTAACACAATTTCATTGCAATTTTTTGTGTTTTCTTAAACGAAACACTTTTTTTGCATACTGTTTGCGTAAATTTGCAATGTTTGAAACTTTAAAACTACATCCTAATTTGCATATTATGTATAATATTCATTCTAGCATACTCTTTGCAAACTAAGTGCTTTTGCTTGCAACTTTTGTAGTAAACAGTAAACAGACTTTATGAAGTAAATATCATTAATTGCATACTAAATATTATTTTTCATACTAGTATTCCATTTGCACAATAAGTAAAATTGCATTTTACTACTGTAATAATATACCTCACAGAGAATCAAAAGTCAAAATGTTTAAAGTGCATTCTATTTTACATATAAATAATTTGCTAGTTTGTATGAATTTAATGTTCTCATTTTTGGGCTTTAACTTAATTTAATTCAGGCATTTATTTTTTATTTCTAATAGTGTGTATGATTTTGGGGAGATTTGGGGATTTTGGCTCAGTGGTTAGCACTGTCAAAAAGCCTGATAGACTAATTGCTGTGCAATAAAATATTTTTCCTACTAGCAAATAATAATTCATTCATTCATTCATTTTATTTATGGCTTAGTCCTGTTATTAATCCGAGGTTGCCACAGCGGAATGAACCGCCAACTTATCCAGCACATTTTTACGCAGCGGATGCCCTTCCAACCGCAACCCATCTATGGTAAACATCCACACACACTCATTCACACTCATACACTATGGACAATTTAGCCTACCCAATTCAGCTGTACCGCATGTCTTTGGACTGTGGGAGAAACCGGATCACCTGGAGGAAACCCACGCGAATGCAGGGAGAACATGCAAACACCACACAGAAACGCCAACTGACCCAGCAAAGGCTCGAACCAGTGACCTTCTTGCTGTGAGGCGACAGCACTACCTACTGCGCCACTGCATCGCCTGCAAATATTAATCCGAAACCAAATATAAAAGCAGACACTAACCCGCTATAACGCCATCACCAATGACTAAATCTCCAGCTGCGGGTGAAGTGTATTAATTGATCGCAAGTGCCCAGTTTGTGATCAAATCTCTGTTTTGTTCTGTTGATACAGTATGTAATCCAAATATTCATAGCTTGAAACTGATGGAAATATGACTGAATTGTGCTGCCTTTACGGACCCTCACATGGCTTGATCCTCGCCTGCCATCCCCTTGGGTTTTATGTTTTGGAAAAGTAACAAAATTTCTCCACCCAGTCCAAACTTTAAGGATACCAGGTAACAGATTTGCACAATCCATATGCAAAACACTTTGGAATAAACAAATAAGCCTTTCTCCAGAAGAAAAAATATTATAGGAAATACTGTGAAAAATTCCTTGCTCTGTAAAACATAACTTGGGAAATATTTTTTAAAAATCACAGGAGGGCGAATAATTGTGACTTCAATTGTATACATTATGTAAATACAAATGTGCATGCAATAAATTGCTTCACAGCACTAAAATTACTACTTAGTAAGCATATATGCTAGTATGTAAAATAGTACTTACTGTAGCATCCACAATAGGATGCGATCAGCAATTAACATGCTAAATAGTGCTTGGTATGATCACAGTATACAAAACAATGTAGAAATACTTCAGATAATGATCCGTCACACCACCTTCACTAGTGTTTGATGAAGTGATGACGGGCTGTTAACACAATAAAGCCCTTTTTACCTCAAAGCCCATTAGCGGGAAAACGAGAGTGAGAGAGAACAGTATTAAAGGGTGTAAAAGAGACGGTGTGTGAAACAGCTGCTTGTGTCGGACGTTTTAACACTGAAAAACTAGAGCAGGTGAAAGTCCCAGAGCGATCCAGTAACACAGCGTTGAAATGTCACTCCAGCCATGTTTTCTGTGTACTGAAACTCTCCCGGTTTGTTTTTAACATCCTTCAGTGGAGAGCTTTTGAAGGAGTAGCCAAAACAACAGTGCTTCGGATGTTTTGTTTTGTTGTTTTATGGTATGATTGTTGTTTACAGACATGCTGAAAGTGTCATATGCTGCACATTAGCAGTTAACAAACTAATACGGTAACACTTTAAAATATTGGTCTATTAGTTAATGTATTTACCAACATGAACAAACAATTAGTAATACATTTATTATGGTATTTATTCACTTGTATTACATTAGTTAATGTTAAGTTAAATAATGTTAGTTCATGTTAACTCACAGTGCATTAACTAATGCTAACAGGCACAACTTGGGATTTTAATAATGCGTTAGTTAATGTTGAACTCATTCATTCATTCATTCATTTTCTTGTCGGCTTTGTCCCTTGCGGGGTCGCCACAGCGGAATGAACCGCCAACTTATCCAGCACGATTTTACGCAGCGGATGCCCTTCCAGCCGCAACCCATCTCTGGGAACTTCCACACACATTCACACTCATACACTATGGACAATTTAGCTTACCCAATTCACCTGTACTGCATGTCTTTGGACTGTGGGGGAAACCGGAGCACCCGGAGGAAACCCACGCGAACCCAGGGAGAACATGCAAACTCCACACAGAAACGCCAACTGACCCAGCCCAGCCGAGGTTCGAACCTGCGACCCAGCGACGTTCTTGCTGTGAGGCAACAGCACTACCTACTGCGCCACTGGGTTGCCCTTAATGTTGAACTATGATTAATAAATACTTTACAAGATTATTCATAAATAAATGAGCTAACATTAACGGTAGCACTTTATTTTGATGGTCCATTTGAGTATTAGACTGTCTGCTTGATATCTGTTGATACTGCTCCTTCAACAGACATTTAACTGACTATAAGAAACCTTGTAAGTATATGTCAACCCTAACCCTAACCCTAACCCTAACCCTAACCTGACAGTTTACGTATAACCTAATGAAAATTAGTTGGCATGTAGATGCAATGTAACTTAAACCCAACCCAATTCTGGGTGTAATACGGACTAACCCAATTGCTGGGTTATTTTTTAAACTAAATTATTCATTCATTCATTTTCTTTTCAGCTAAGTCCTTTTATTCAGGGGCTGCCACACTGGAATGAACCGCCAACTTATCCAGCATATGTTTTACGCAGTTGATGGCCTTCCAGCTGCAACACAACTAAATGAATAGGACCAAATTTAAACCAATGTTTGGGTTAGTATATGTTTACCCAATTTGGGTTTAAATAACCCAGCATTTCTTAACATGAAAACATTCAAATAGCAAGATTAATCAACACTGTAATCATTTTTGCTGATTATATTTGATTATAAGATTAGAATTATTATATATTATTAACATTACCACTATAAAATTGACAATAACTACCTCATATTATTATTATTATTATTATTCATTCATTCATTCATTCATTTTCTTTTCAGCTTATTGATCTGAAGTCGCCACAGCGGAATCAACTTATCCAGCATATGTTTTACGCAGCAGATTCCCCTCCAGTTGCAACCCATCACTGGGAAACACCCATACACTCCCATTCACACACATACACTACGAACAATTTAGCCTACCCAATTCACCTATACCACATGTCTTTGGACTTGTGTGGGAAACCGGAGCACTCGGAGGCGATCGGGCTACCCACTGCACCACTGTGACGCCCTGCTGGGTTATGTTTTAACTAAATTAATAGGACCAAATTTAAACCAATGTTTGGGTTAGTCCATGTTTTACCCAATTTGGGTTTAAATAACCCAGCATTCTCTAGCATGAAAACAATCAAATAGAAAGATTAATAAACACTGTTATCATTTTTGCCGATTATGTTTGATTATTAGATTAAATATATTAATAACCTCTATACAATTGACAATAACTACATCATATTACTATCATTTTTACTATTATCGTTATATACTGTAAAAATAGCTGTCAGTCAAAGTCTCATTACACTGCACTCTTCACATATTTACACATATTTAGGCCTAACCAATAAGATTTATATGCATTCTGAAAACCCGTGTTTCTAGAGACCGTGAAATACGTCCCGGGAGGTATGTATTTTTGCAGTTTTTGTTTTCGCAAATCCACGAGAGGCTGCTGCGTGTGCTTTTTCATATCTCAAATGTCTCTCACGAGTGCCGTTCGCATCCGCGCTGTTCTCCCGTAAATCCACCAGAGGCCGCTGTCGACCGACCGTCTGTATGTCTGACTGAATGATTGACTGGGCGACCGGCCAATCGACTGACCCACCCTCCTCCTTCCCTAAACCCAACTAATTTTATCAATTGACCCGCCCACCCACATACTTCCCTAAACCCAACCAACGGTTTACAAAAGCCATCCAAAAAAAGAAAAGCCCTCGTCTGATTTTTACCACGTTTTCGGATTTTACCATGTTCTCACCCTGTTGTTCACTCGTTCATGTTATTTTTTTGGATTCTGTTTTTGTCTTACTTGATTTCTGGAACCGCTCTTCCCCGGACTCGAACCCGGTCGCCGTCGTCGTGGTCAACTCCTCTCTGCGTCTCAAGTCCGCCGACGTACACGACGAGCTAACTGGACGAGCTAACTGGACAAGCTAACTGGTTGGGGCGGGAAAGGTCTCCACTTGGAGGTAAGCGGTCAGCCGGTAAGCACCAAAAGGAACGGCATCATACCGCCCCGTAGCATTCGCTTAAAAAAATTACGTACCTCCGGCTACATAATTTGCGGTCTCCAGAAACGTCCACGGGACTACGTTTTTAGAATGAGCCTGTGTTGTTTATATATACTGGTTGCATATAAAATCCGTTTGAATTACATACTTTTAACATAACTGAACTAATAAACTAATCAATGTGATTGATATTTGTTAGTTAACCATAAAGAATTGTGTATGTACAGTAATAATATTAATAAATCCAATGTGTTTTAAATGCTTCTTAATAATTAATCTTTTGTGGGGAGTATGGAGCTGTGTCAATTTTGCCCCCGAATATGAAGTAAACCAATCTCAGAGAATTTAACTAATTGGATGTGGCTTTTTCTACAGCTAGATATACAGTATTTATACCATAGTCAACATATATTATATTATATTATATTATATTATATTATATTATATTATATTATATTACATTACATTACATTACATTACATTACATTACATTAAATTATATTATATTATATTATATTATATTATATTATATTATATTATATTATATTATATTATATTATATTATATTAATTATATTATATTATATTATATTATATTAATATATATTATATTATATTATATTATATTATATTATATTATATTATATTATATTACATTACATTACATTAGATTACATTACATTACATTATATTATATTATTATATTATATTATATTATATTATATTAATTATATTATATTATATTATATTATATTATATTATTATATATTATATTATATTATATTATATTATATTATATTATATTACATTACATTACATTAGATTACATTACATTACATTAGATTATATTATATTATATTATTATATTATATTATATTATATTATATTATATTATATTAATTATATTATATTATATTATATTATATTATTATATATTATATTATATTATATTATATTATATTATATTATATTACATTACATTACATTAGATTACATTACATTACATTACATTATATTATATTATATTATATTATATTATATTATATTATATTATTATATATTATATTATATTACATTACATTACATTACATTACATTACATTACATTATATTATATTATATTATATTATATTATATTATATTATTATATATTATATTATATTACATTACATTACATTACATTACATTACATTATATTATATTATATTATATTATATTATATTATATTATTATATATTATATTACATTACATTACATTACATTACATTATATTATATTATATTATATTATATTATATTATTATATATTATATTATATTATATTACAGTACATTACATTACATTATATTATATTATATTATATTATATTATATTATATTATATTATATTATATTATATTATATTATATTATATTATAATATATTATGGCAACCCAGTGGCGCAGTAGGTAGTGCTGTTGCCTCACAGCAAGAACGTCGCTGGGTCGCAGGTTCGAACCTCGGCTGGGCTGGGTCAGTTGGCGTTTCTGTGTGGAGTTTGCATGTTCTCCCTGGGTTCGCGTGGGTTTCCTCCGGGTGCTCCGGTTTCCCCCACAGTCCAAAGACATGCAGTACAGGTGAATTGGGTAAGCTAAATTGTCCGTAGTGTATGAGTGTGGATGTGTGTGTGGAAGTTCCCAGAGATGGGTTGCGGCTGAAAGGGCATCCGCTGCATAAAATCGTGCTGGATAAGTTGGCGGTTCATTCCGCTGTGGCGACCCCGCAAGGGACAAAGCTGACAAGAAAATGAATGAATGAATGAATAATATATTATATTATATTATATTATTATATATTATATTATATTATATTCTAATATATTACATTACATTACATTACATTATATTATATTATATTATATTATATTATATTATATTATATTATATTATATTATATTATATTATATTATATTATATTATATTATGTGTAGCAATTTCTTAATTACAAATGTGCTATTCTCCCTACTTTTATATATAGTTTTATTTTCATAAGCATGGTGCTCTACAATTACCACCAAATCACAGTCAGAAATGCATTGAGAGTCCTTTGAGAGGATGAGCGAACGCTGCCAGACTGACCATCCCTGTGAGACTGTGTAGGCCGAGCATCAAGTACAACACAGTGAGTCTTCACACTGTTAATCCATTACGCTCTAATGCGAGAGAAACTCCACAGCCAAAGTGTCTTCCCACAATTCCTGCTGCCCCTGAACCGCTGTAAACAGACTGTCAGAGAGCTGAATCCGCTCTGACCCGCACATGACAGGAACACGGCGCCGGTGAGATGCTCATTTGGACAGAATGAGCCCACGCTGTTTGTGGGACACAGTTGTCTCTCAGAAACGCACTAATGTGTGAGTTTGCTGAACTGGGAAACCAGTCACACTCTTGAATTACTTATAATATGAACTCTTATAGGGGACATTCACTTCCACTGTGCACTGAAAAAATGAGTGGACTTACTACATTTTTAAGGTAAGTGGTTGCAAACAATTTATATGGGCTGACTTTAAACAAACAAATGAAGTTGAACATAACTAAATTGAATTAGTTTGTTTAAATTCAGCCCATTTAAATAGTTTGCAACAATTTTGCAAAAATATATCTTTTTTTCAGTGTGGTTATTGCTAGAAGGGATACAGCAGTGGCCTAAAGTTAACAAGAATTGTTTATAATATTTATTAAATTGTAGATTAACTGCGTTTTATTAACGTCTACCTTTACCCCAACCCTAAACCCAAGATAGCAGTAATGTAAAAACAGTAATTATACTGAGTATATTCATATTATTTATAAAATTACCCATTAAATTGTATTTTATTAACGTCTACCCCTACTCCAACCCTAAACACATCCATCATAGTAATGTAAAAACAGGAAATATCCAGCGTATTATTCATATTATTTATTAAATTACCCATTAAATGGCATTTTATTCATGTCTACCCCTCCCCAATCATCACAGTAATGTAAAAATATGAATTATTTTTGTACAGTGTCAAAAAAATTATGCTATATTGATCTCAGTATCCACAGCTGTATCCCTTCAACATCCTCTGAGTCATTCTGATTGGTCCAGTGCTTTGGAACTGACATTGATGAACTATTAGGGACCATTCAGATAGTTAAAAAGCCTAATATGCAGTGCTCATGAATCTTTTTTTTTATAAAAAAAACAACTCCTCCGCCATGTTGCATGTTCAATTAAAACAGTTGTGGTGCCAATTTGCTACTCTAAATAGAAGCTTGCCCCGCTTTTGACATATTATTATTTGGTCCACTGCTTTGCAACTGACATTGATGAACTATTAGAGACCATTCAGACAGTTTAAAACCATCACATGCAGCGCTCAGGAATGTTTTTTTATTAAAAAGCACCTTCTCCACCATGTTGCATGTTTAATTAAAACAGTTTTCATGGCAATTTGCTACTCTAAATAAAAGCTTGCCCCGCCTTTGACTTATTCTGATTGGTCCACTGCTTTGAAACTGACATTGATGAACTATTATAGACCATTCAGATAGTTTAAAAGCCTAATATGCAGTGCTCCTGAATGTTTTTTATTAAAAAGCGCCTCCTCCACCATGTTGCATGCAAATAAAACAGTTGTCAAATGAAATTCTCTGAAAATATTGACATAAATCTTGAGAACTTTTACAGTACTGTAAATGCAAGCCTACACAAACAACTTACAATACACTATTTTGCTAATAACTTCAATATTTTCTTGGCAAGCTTGACATTTTGGACTGTCTTCTGAATAGAACGTTCAAAAAACAACATTTACTCGAAATAGAAGTCATCTGAAACGTTATAGACCTTTTACTGTCACTTCTAATCAATTTCGAGTTGTGCAAACTCTCTCCTTGAGAAAGCGTGGATAGCGGATACATGTATAATCAGACTCAGGGGTGCTATATGGAGAAGTGAACTGTGAAGAGAGCACCTCCAGGACACTCTTGACTTCCATACGACCTCTGATTTTTCAGCCCGATTCACAGTCAGCGCGTCACAAGCGCTGATCTTTCATTAGAGGGATTACCACACCGGCGGAGGAATAGAAAAAGCGCCCGCAGTTACGGAAGTACACAGTTACTGTACGGCCTAATCGCTCTGACACAGAATGTGCATCAAAAAAAAATGTCACCAGTGTAAATAAAGCAAGTCCTTTACGTTTTTTGGGGGGAAATTCCCTCATATTAATCTGTACTACAATAAAAAATACACTGCAAAATGACTTTAAAATTTACAGTAACTGCAATTTTGGTTGCCAGTAAGACTGTAAATTTACAAGCACTCGAAATAAATTATTTCAATTGTGCTGTATTTTTACATTGCAATTGTATTGATTCATTTTCAGTGCACTTGTAAATTTACAGTCTTACTGGCAACCAAGTTTGTCAGTAAGTTACTGTAAATTTCTGTTCAGAAATCGTTCATTCATTCACTATAAATAAATGTATCTATTAAGTGTCATTCATTCATTCAGTTGTTCATTTTAGATTTTATAAATGGGAGTTTTTTTATTATGTACGATGATGGTTTGCTTACTTTTTCTAAAATCACCTCAACATTGGACAAAATTAATCATTTTCTATTTATTTTCATGAAGGCTGTACACATTTAGGGTATCATGGTTGTCCTTCAAGTCAAGTTTAACCCACCAGCTATAAAACCATTTTTACAGCACAAAAACTACTGCCACACACATGCACACTCCAACACACACACACCTCCCAAACACACACACAGACAACAAGAATCTTCATAATGCTTTTACTTATGAATACTGTCTTGCTAAAAACTTTTTACCCTTATGCAGGTACTTTTAGCATTAGAAAATACACCCTTGACTTTAGTCAAAAATGAGTGTTGTCCATTTATTAAACACAGAGTACGTTTACATGGACACCAATAATCCAATAATTTTAATACGATTAAAACAATACTCTGATTAAGAGTGTACCATGTAAACAGCAATTAATTTAATCAGATTAAGGTCAGAATTGAACTTAACAGAAATGGAATTAAGACATGTGGAGTATGCCAATTTTAGTCTCACTGAAGTGCAGTACAGACATGTAAACACCGCAATCAATCTATTACCGTCGAGTTAAATTTCTGCCGCATTTTGCAACAGGATAGACAGCTGTTTGACACTATTCTCTGCATCTGCAATATCAGTGAAGGACCACAAATACCTGTATCACGAAATGCGGAGGGTTTTTTCCCCCCATACGGCGTGCAATATCAAATTACATTAAAACAACACTCTTCCAGCAGTTCATATTCGCATCCAATATCTTGTTTGTCACGGGGGGCATGCATGAAATGTTCCTGTATAAAAGTGAAAGTGCCAAACTGCAGTTAAAGTCGACAAATTAAAAATGAAACTCCCAAAATTACATGAAACTCTAGAGGAAATGTGGGAATTGTAGTGACACAATAATCGAATTATGTGCTATAACATGTAAAACGGGATCATGAAAGGAACATTCAAAAAGCAGCTCATGTAAACACCTTAATCATATTATTGCCTTATTCAGATTAAGGCAAATAATTTGATTGCTGATGTCCCTGTAAACATACTCATTGATAAAATACTTCACACTGATGAGATAAAACTTAGACATTCACAGAGTTTGAAACAAAGATGAGTTTGTTTCTTCATGCAAAATAGATTTGAGGATTAATATTCAATTTAGCTGCTTTATTTTAGAGGTTTAATGAAGGCGGCTTATTTTTGACCCAAAGGACAAATGGTGTATACAACTGGAATTATTAGCCCTCCTGAATTATTAGGCCCCTGAATTTTATTCAGGTTTTATACCGCACCTGACCGCTCCCGCCGTATATTCAGCCTTTGTTCACCCGCTGCCCGACCGGCCTCATTTTCTACCCGACCGACCGTTCCTGCTAAACTTAGATCGTGTTTACAAAATCTCACATTAAAATCGGGCACTACCAAAAGAGAGAGATAAAAGTGTATGTTGTGCAAGGACTGTAGGCTAAATGTCAGTTTTGTTTGCCCCTTTGTAATGAGACATGAGTACCGCCTTAACCAGTGATGTGCGGTGAGGTTTGTGGATACTCCAAAGCCAGATTTAAAAACATATCCACTCAATATATTTGCCAACTACCGATTGTGTTTCATATTATATATTTCTATACACATAGCAGGTACATATTGGGCCAAGAAAAAATTTAAAATGTATAGGGATTAAATATGCCTCCCAAAAAACACCTAGCTGGACGCTACAATGTCCAGACAGCCTATAACAAGGAACAAACAGCACCACGGCGGATGCGCGCTCTCTCTCATTCACACACACACACACATATACAGTACAGCACCATGGCGGATACACGTGCTCTCTCTCTCTCTCTCTCTCTCTCTCTCTCGCTCTCTCTCTCTCTCTCTCTCTCTCTCTCTCTCTCTCTCTGTCTCTCGGGAATGCTATATTGTTAGACTGCCCGCTCCCGTTTAAATTACACCAGTTACCGACCGCTACGGCGTTTTATTCAGAAATTTATTCTCGCACCACAAGAAATCTGGTCGGGTCAGATCTGGTCGGGAATGCAGAACTCTACCCTGAATAGTTTTTCCATAATTTCTGTTAAACAGAGAGAAGACTTTTTCAACACATTTCTAAACATAATAGTTTTAATAACTAATTTCTAATAACTGATTTATTTTATCTTTGCCATGATGACAGCACATAAGTTTTGAGTAGATATTTTTGTACTCAGAATAGTATTCAGACAAAATATTATAGAAAACATTGTGGAAAAATTCGTTGCTCTGTTAAACATCATTGGGAAATATTTTTATTAAATCACAGGAGGGTGAATAATCTTGACTTCAACAGTATAATTCTAAGACAACATGAGAGTTAAGTGTCTCATATAACACCATAAGGAAACATGTTTAAATGTATGCACATGTATGAGTATAAAACTATCATTTCAAAAGGAACTGAGTAGGTGTGGATTGAGAGATGAATCAGAGCAGGAAGGCGATGCCGACGGAAAGCTCTGAGCTCAAGAAAGGCCAAAGCCAGAAGGTACTAAAAACCCTATTTAGTTCTGAAGCACAAAGCTGTCAGAGTCGATTAATTCAGCTCGTGCGGAGAATCCACAACGCTGCCTCTCCAACAGGAGAACACAGACGCACGCCGCTCTCCGGGGAAAACGCTAAAACACCTTTTAGAATACAAAAACAAGCCGAGCAGATCCATAACCCAGTTTTGTGTGGTTGATTTCTTGCGATGCATTACAGATATGTGAAATCACAGAACAGCTAAATGGAAACAAAGCTTTTAAAGTGAAACCTCAGAGCTGCCCTTGGTTGTAAAAGCCCTTGGGTTTGGTTGGTTTCACATGTATTTTTCTCCACACTGTGATGGTTTTATAAAATAAAACACCTGTCATACAACAGTCACACGGTAAACATTGCTGTACTGCTTGCCACATTTAAAAAATTAATTTTTGGTGCTTCTTCAAGTTACTACTTTAAATTGAGTTTAAACAACACAATTGTTTTATAAACAACTTAATTGTTTTATGTTCAATCCACTTACATTTGTAAAAATCATTGTGTGTTGGGACAACATGAAGGAATTATGTGCAACCCAGCATTTTTAAAGTCCATTTAGCATTTCATCATGTTTAACAGGTGTTTTTGAGCATTAAAATCAACAGATAAATTAAAAGAGACAATGCTAATACCTGAGTCTACAATTTTGTGAAACCGCAAACATATACTTGACTACTGGTTCTAGCTGAAAAGAACACTAGGGGGCAGTATGACAATAACAACCTCTGTTATTTTTCACACTAATAATATTTACAAGGATATATTATTGAAAAATAAAGGATTGTTTGTGTACAGTTCTTTATATATCACCAAAAGAAAAGCAATGAAAAATAAAGGAAAAACTATGCGGTGGCAGTGCACTTTTCTCTTACATTTGCCTTTTCAAACATCACTGGTTAGGCTTAGGGAAAGGTTTAAGTCAGTGGTTTGATAGCTGATCTGTACAACATCTGTATGACTTCTTGTGGACGTGTACAAAAAGGATGTGTATCTGAAAAATAACAAAATGTAACTGAAGTGATGTATTTCAGATTTGCAGACATGTAGACAGGCGCTCTAGTAGATTAGTCATTTCAAACATGCAAAGAAATGTACTCAGAGCCACATATTTCAGATTTGCAAAAATGTAGATAGCAGCCTCTAGTGGATTTGTCATCTGAAATGTTCAATAAATGCACACAGAGCAATGTATTTCTGGTTTCAAAAATATGTGGACAGCACCCACTAGTGGATTTGTCATCTAAAACATTCAATGAAATGTATCTGGAGCGATGTAATTAACATTTTTAAAAAAAATTATACAGCAACCTCTAGTGGATGTTTCATCTGAAACTGGCAGTGAAACGGACTGAGAGCGATGCATTTTATGTTTTAAAATTTTTTTGACATTGCCCCTAGTGAATTTGTCATCTAAAATGTGCTGTGAAACGTACCTGGAGCAATGTATTTAACATTTAAAAAAACAGCACCCTCTAGTGGATTTGTTACATTTGTTACAGAGATACGCACCTAAAGCAATGTATTTTATGTTTTAAAAATTAGGACAGCTCCATCTTGTGGATTAGTCATCTAAAATGTGCTGCAAAATATACACAGAGCAATGTATTTTACGTTTTAAAAATGTAGAAAGTGCCCTCTAGTGGATTTGTCATCTGAAATGTTCAGCAAATTGAACCCGGAGCAATGTATTCAGCATTTTAAAAAAATGTTGACAGTGTTGTCTAGTGCATTTCTCATCTAAAACGTGCAATGAAACGTATCCAGAGCAATGTATTTTACGTTTTAAAAAAATGTTGACAGTGTTGTCTAGTGGATTTCTCATCTAAAACGTGCAATGAAACGTATCCAGAGCAATGTATTTTACGTTTTAAAAAAATGTGGATTTGTCATCTAAAATGTTCAGCAAAATACACAGAGAGCAATGTATTTTACGTTTTAAAAATGTAGACAGTGGCCTCTAGAGGATTTGTCTTCTGAAACGTGCAAGGAAATGTACCTGGAGCAATGTATTTTACATTTTAACGTTGGATGCGATAGCGTTTGGATGAGCACAATTTTAGAATCCACCATGGCAATGCAGAAAAAAGTTGATAACAGTATGGCAAAAAAGTTGCAAGCTCGACAGTACAATGTTTGCATTTTACATAGCTATAATTTATGTTGGGCCTAAAATATAAAGGGGTTTTATATTGAATTAAAATGGAGTTTTATATTTCTGCATTTTAACCAAACACTGAAGCTCTGATTAATGTAATAAAAATAATCACATCAAAATTAATTCTACAACCTAAGAATAATCGTAGGAAAAATAATCACTAAAATAATCAAAATAAGAATTAATAATATAATATAATATAATATAATATAATATAATATAATATAATATAATATAATATAATATAATATAAATTAATATAATATAATATAATATAATATGATATAATATAATATAATATAATATAATATAATATAATATAATATAATATAATATAATATAAATTAATATAATATAATATAATATAATATAATATAATATAATATAATATAATATAATATAATATAAATTAATATAATATAATATAATATAATAAAATATAATATAATATAATATAATATAATATAATATAATATAAATTAATATAATATAATATAATATAATATGATATAATATAATATAATATAATATAATATAATATAATATAATATAATATAATATAATATAATATAAATTAATATAATATAATATAATATAATATAATATAATATAATATAATATAATATAATATAATATAATATAATATAAATTAATATAATATAATATAATATAATAAAATATAATATAATATAATATAATATAATATAATATAAATTAATATAAATTAATATAATATAATATAATATAATATAATATAAATTAATATAATATAATATAATATAATATAATATAATATAATATAATATAATATAATATAATATAATATAATAAAATATAATATAATATAATATAATATAATAAAATATAATATAATATAATATAATATAATATAATATAATATAATATAATATAATATAATATAATATAATATAATATAATATAATATAATTGTTTGTAAAAACTACAAAGTTCAATATTATTGCATTACTTAACATTTTAATCTAGAATTTAATACTTGTATCATGCAAAATAACAAAAAATGTATGCACTTTTACAATGCCAAAGACAAAATTAGATCTTAGAAATGTGTTATTTGTTTCAAAATGTGTTTTAAAATTCTCTACCTATTAAACAACCATTGGAAAATATTTGAAAAAGAATACAAATTTCACAGGAGAACAAATAATTTTCCCTTCAGCAGTATATTGTTATCATGATATGAGCTGACTTACAGAATTTAATCACCTTTTAAAGCACAAAACAGATCCATAACCCAGTTTTATATGGTGGTTGATTTCTTGCAATACATTACAGACGTGTGAAATCACAGAACGGCTAAATGGAGACGCGGCTTTCGAAGCGAAACTAGTGGTTGTAAAAGCCTCGGGGTTTGGATTCAGATGTATTTTTCTCCACTGCGATGCTCTTATGAAGGCTGGATTATGAATAGATGATGAAATGGCGAGCAGACTGAGTCTACAGTCGTCTGATATTTGACAAGAATCTCTGACATGTTAAGATTCAGCCTGCAGAGTCTCGCTTTGATTCACAAGTCCATATTTGTGGGTTTCTGTTGCTCGTGTTTTACATGCTACATAAAGATTTATATATATATACAGTACAGTATTAGGACACGCTTAACACTGCTGTCATTTGCACATACAGTAAACATTTATCTACCTTTTTCATGTTCAAACTATGTTTTTCAATAACATTAATAATATGAATAATTTACTGTACTACATATAATATACTGTATTGTGAATAGTTTACTATATTAATATAAATCTCATTAACAACATGTTTGTTTTTTTAAGAGTCCTATGCTCATCCAGGCTGAGTTTATTTAAAAACAAATAGAGTAAAATAGTCATATTGTGAAATAAAAATACAATTAATTAATCGCTAAATGAAAATAAATAACATTAATATTAAAATAAATAACATGTTAAGAATTAGATTAAAATAATTAACATTATACAATGTTAAAGAAGTCAGAAAGTTAAATAAAAAAATAATTTTTGAAAAGTTATTGACTGAATAAAAAAGTAATATTGTTAAATATAAATAACGTGTAAAAACTGCAAAGTAAAAGTCCTCATACCTTCGATTTGTGTGTACAAGTATGTACTGTCACTTTTATATAATAAAAATGTATTAATGAAATTTTACTTAAATTAAACTTTATATTTACATTTAAAAAATTTATTATTATTATTGTTATTAATACTCTACCTCTACTATACTACTACTACTACTACTAATAATAATAATAATAATAATAATAATAATAATAATAATAATAATAATAATAATAAAGGATATAATTAATTTTATTTATTTATTTTTATTATTTGAATTTAAAGAATTTAATTTATTATTATTACTACTATTATTATTAATATTATTATTATTATTATTATTATTATTATTATTATTATTATTATAAAATTAACCATAATTATTATTATTATTATTATTATTATTATTATTATTATTATTATTATTATTATTGTATAAATTAATTTAACATTAAGTATTATTATTGTTATTATTAATATTATTATTATTATTATTAAATTAACCATAAGTATTATTATTATTATTATTATTATTATTATTACATATAAATTAACAATAAGTATTATTATTATTATTATTATTCATTCATTCATTCATTTTCTTGTCGGCTTTGTCCCTTGCGGGGTCGCCACAGCGGAATGAACCGCCAACTTATCCAGCACGATTTTTACGCAGCGGATGCCCTTCCAGCCGCAACCCATCTCTGGGAACTTCCACACACACACATTCACACTTATACACTATGGACAATTTAGCTTACCCAATTCACCTGTACTGCATGTCTTTGGACTGTGGGGGAAACCGGAGCACCCGGAGGAAACCCACGCGAACGCAGGGAGAACATGCAAACTCCACACAGAAACGCCAACTGACCCAGCCCAGGCGAGGTTCGAACCTGCGACCCAGCGACGTTCTTGCTGTGAGGCAACAGCACTACCTACTGCGCCACTGCGTTGCCATTATTATTATTATTATTATTATTATTATTATTATTATTATTAAATTAACCATAAGTATTATTATTATTATTATTATTATTATTATTATTATTACATATAAATTAACAATAAGTATTATTATTATTATTATTATTATTATTATTATTATTATTATTATTATTGTTATTATTATATATAAATTAACAATTATTATTATTATTATTATTACTATGTAATGATTTCAGACGATGCGGTGGTGCAGTGGGTAGCACGATTGTCTCACAGCAAGAAGGTTGCTGGTTCGAGCCTCGGCTGGGTCAGTTGGCATTTCTGTGTGGAGTTTACATGTTCTCCTGTGTTGGTGTGGGTTTCCTCTGGGTGCTCCGGTTTCCCCAACAAGTCCAAAGTCATGTGGTATAGGTGAATTGGGTAGGCTAAATTATCCCTAGTGTATGTGTGTGCATGAGTGTGTATGGATGTTTCCCAGTGATGGGTTGCAGCTGGATGGGCATCCGCTGCATAAAACATATGTTGTATAAGTTGGCGATTCATTCCGACGACCCCAAATTGATAAAGGGACTAGGCCAAAAAGAAAAAATGAATGAATAAATGAATATATATTCATATATATATATATATATATATATATATACAATTATTATTATTGTTATTATTATTATTATTATTATTATTATGTAATGATTTTTATTTCATTTACAAATAATTATTGTTGTTTTTTCCATCCTTGAATTCATAAAAATATATATTATAATAAGTGATGTTATTTTATTCATAATCGTAATTTTTTCATTTAATGACAACTACAATTACTAATGTTGTCTGTTTCATGATTTTTTTTTTTTTTTTGTATTTATTAGGTTGTAGGTGGTACAGGTAACAAGGATGGTGGCGCTGTGCTCCTGCTGAAAGCTGGAGGAGAATCAGAGATCCTGCTGTTATCAGACTGATATAAAAGATAACAGATGAGCAGACAGAACAAGATGAGAAAGGTCACTTTAAAGCTGTTTATCACCACTATTTCATTCATGATTATATTAAAGTCTAACAGCAGTACACAGAGCTCTGAGTCCTGTATACAGTGAGGAGAGAGAGAGAGAGAGATGAAAAAAAAACAGGACAAAATCACTTTCCTCTTCTGAATGTTTCTAAAAAAAATCTTTATATTTATTATTAAAATATAATGTTATGCAGAACTTTTAAAACAGATGTCAAACAGAGACGCTCTTTCGCCATGCAATCAATTCATGACAGATGAAATTAAACACCGTTCTACATTTCTGTCAAGAGGATGTTGTTTCGCTGCCAAAGTTTCTCACCTTTCAGAAGTAAAATTGGTTGTAAAATTAGTTTTATGCTGATTTTGAGGAAGAAAGTTTCAGGACACATCTTCCTCTTGGTCTGCTCTTTTGCTAGCATTTTGTGGAGGAGAAGAATTACCTTTTTGGATGCTTTTCTTAATTTGCAAAAATACTAGCTGTAGGAAAATTCTACAAAAAACAATGAAAGATAGTCTGAAAATATGCTACAATGTGTTCTTGATATTTATTTATTTATTATTTTTTATTTGCGCAAAATATACAGTTGAAGTGAGAATTATTCGCCCCCCTGTTTATTTCTGTTTAATGAAGAGAAGATTTTTTCATCACATTGCCTGCCTCTGTGGCTCTGGCCTGCCACCTAACCCCCCCTCTTCACTTGCTGAATGCTCCACTCCCCCGCTCCCCTCCCTCTCTTCACTTTGCTAACCACTGAGCCACCGTACTGCCCTTGGAAATAACAATTATAATATTTTATTATTTTTGTATAATAATAATAATAAACTAGTGAAAAATCATCACATTTAAATTCCTCACATTCCTGAAGCCAAGTTGATACATGAGAAGAAGAAAAAAGATCTTTTGACACTCATTTTCTGCTCTCCACGGCATTTACCGTTAATTAAAATCCAATCAAAAGTGACTTACTATGTTGAAAAAAAAGCTTCCGTATATCAAAAAGGTATAAAACCCTCATTGTTTGGAAACAGCAGTGATTGAACGCACTGATGAAGAGCTCAGGATTAAACTTGATTCATATTCTCCACAATAAAGACAGGATTCCTCTGAAAATCACCCGGCACGGACAAGCAGAGTTAATTATCCCATTGTATCCGGCCTGTAGTTTGTCAAAGTGGCACGAAAGAAACCTTTTCAAGAGCACAATTATGCTGCCAGTCAGTGTCATTAGTCCACAGCGGCTGAAACCAACACATCGACTGTTCAGCTGTAAATCTATACGCTCACCGACCCAGCCAAAACACTGTCAACACCGCAGAAAATCCAGCGATTATGATCCACTCAAATTCCCTGCTGAATTCCACTAAATGGGAAGGAATCTGGTCCTTTTTTACATCTAAATCAA
The DNA here is from genome assembly GCA_903798195.1 of Danio kyathit. Lineage (NCBI taxonomy): Eukaryota > Metazoa > Chordata > Actinopteri > Cypriniformes > Danionidae > Danio > Danio kyathit. Next base: position 5,184,644 of record LR812522.1, on the reverse strand, counting down.
GTAAAAGAGGATTGAGATAAGTAGAATAAAAAAAACTAAAATAGCAACACCGGTGGCCATTCTGTGAACTGCAGCCAGTGATTTGTTAGGTATTTTACGTACTGTATTGTATTTACATATACTATAGTTATATTTTGTTATGTACTGAGTACAAGAATAAAATCCATAAAATCAATGCTCATAAATCATACTAAATGGGAAGAAATCTGGTCCTTTTTTACATCTAAATCAAGTAAAAGAGGATGGAGATACATACTGTAGAATTAAAAAAAACTTAAAATAGAGAAACTGATGAACATTATTTGAACTGCACCCAGTAATTTGTTATGTATTATGTGCTGTATTGTATTTAGCAATCCTGTGAATTTTTATTTTAATTTTATTTTTGACAACTAAATCAAGTAAAAAAGGGATTGAGATACGTAGAATAAGAAAAAGTTAAAATAGCGACACCAGTGGACATTATTTGAACTGCACCCAGTAATTTGTTTTGCATTTTACGTGCTGTATTGTATTCAGCAATCCTGTGAATTTTTATTTTCATTTTATTTTTGACAACTAAATCATGTAAAAGAGGATTGAGATACGTAGAATTGAAAAAAAACTTAAAATAGTGACACCAGTGGACATTATTTGAACTGCACCCAGTAATTTGTTTCGCATTTTACGTGCTGTATTGTAGTTAGCAATCTTGTACAATTTTATTTTTATTTTATTTTTGACAACTAAATTAAGAAAAACAGGATCGAGTACGTAGAATTTAAATAAAAACTTTAAATAGTGACACCGGTGCACATTATTTGAACTGCACCCAGAAATGTGTGTGTTTTAATACTGTATTGTATTAAGCAATACTGTGAAACTTTATTTTCATTTTATTTTAGACAACTAAATCAAGTAAAAGTGGATCGAAATTTGTAGAATAAAAAAGAAAAAAACAGTTAAAATACCGATACCGGTGGCCATTCTGTGAACTGCAGCCAGAAGCTTGTTAGGTATTTTACGTACTGTGTTGTATTTAATGGTCCTGTTAATTTTTTCTTTTTTTTTTTAACTAAGGGCTTACTCACACTATGCTATCCGAACCGTGTGCAGGCCCGTTTCCCGGATTGTTTGAGATGTGTGAGTGCTCTGAATCGGGCTCAGGCACGGTACACTTGGGTGGCCCTGGCCCGGTTGGAAGAGGCCTGAGCGCAGTTCACTTGGGCTCAGGCGCGGTACGCTTACAGTGTGAGTGCAAGCGTGCTTGAGCCGGAAACTGAAAGCGAGACGTGACTTTTAAGGAACTGTTTGATATGGATTAATTAATCATTCGTACTGTTCAATGAACGCAAACTGTCGTAGATTATTAAAGACGCAAACCCCTCACTGCACGTCAGCTGCGCCTTCAGCAAACCTCCTAATTCCTAATTATTTAGGATAACGAGAAAAGTCATAGGACAATTTTATTTGTTCTGTAGCTAATGACTTTGCAGTTTTTTGCTTTTTAAATTTGTTTTATTTTTTTATTGCAGGCAAACTAACATAAATTAAACTTTCTCCACTCACCGACCCAGCCAAAACCCTGTCAACACTGCAGAAAGCCCAGCAATTATGATCCACACTTTAAAATACCCCGGGGAATCGCACTAAATAGAAAGAAATATGGTTCTTTTTTACATCTAAATCAACTAAAAATGGATTGACATATGTAGAACCTAGAGAAAAAAGCATTGTTAAAAAAGCGACAGCGGTGGCCATTCTTTGAACTGCAGCCAGGTATTTTACGTACTGTATTGTATTGAGCAATCCTGTGAATTTGTTATCCTTTTTTTTTACAACTAAATCAAGTAAAAGAGGATTGAGATACGTAGAATTAAAAACCAAAAAATAAACACTGTTAAAACAGTGACATCGGTGGCCAATCTGTGAACTACAGCCAGTAATTCGTTAGGTATTTTACGTACTGTTGAATTTAGCAGTCCTGTGAAATTGTATTTTTTATTTTTTTTTTACAACTAAATCAAGTAAATGGCGATAGAGATACGTAGAATTAAAAACAAAAAACAAACACTGTTAAAATAGTGACACCGGTGGCCATCTTTTGAACTGCAATCAGTAATTTGTTAGGTATTTTAAGTACTTGTATTTAGCAATGCTGAGATTCTTTTTTATTTTATACTTTTTATATGTACTATGTTGTATTTAGCAGTCCTGTGAAATTGTAAACTACTAAATCAAGTAAAAGAAGATTGAGATACAAGTAAAAAAACAAAACTGTTAATGTAGTGACACCGGTGGCCATTCTTTGAACTGCAGCCAGTAATTTGTTAGGTATTTTACTTACTGTATTCACTATGTAAAATACACATTTTTATTTAATAACTAGTTTCTAATAGCTTATTTACTTTGTCTTTGCTATATGATAACAGTATATAATATTTTACTGGTTGTTTTGAAGATGCTAATACTAATTTAAAGGCTTAACTTGATTAATTAGGTTGACTAGGCCATTGATTTTGCAAGTCATTGGACAACAGTTGTTTCTTCTGTAGCTAACGATAATGACCTTTGCCATTATATATAATTTTTAATAGTAATTTTCATAGTGCGAAGAATGTAGGCATTTCAAATTGTCTCTTAATTTTTTCATAGCTTCAACATAAAAAATAAAATACTAAATAAAAGTAAAAGCACATGATACTGTCAAATAGTATATGCATACGTAATATGTGAATCAAAATAAAATATCGCACATGCACAGACAAAAAAAAAATCAATGGTCCATAAAATAGCCTGAATAACGGCAAATAAAAAACAGCTCATTTGATTTTGGGGTGAAATATGAGCTGGCATATTTTGGTTCCGTTCACCTGCCCTCGTTCCTGACAAATAAACACAACATCAGTCCAGACTGACAGATCCATTACAGGTGCATCATTCCCTGTGAAATGAAACGCTTTGAGACACAGCTCGTCTTTCAGCATGTCAGTTTCTCTCCGTCTGTCCGTGGAAGAAAAAAAACTACAGTCTAGTGCAACGCAAGCACCGCGGGCATCAAAAGGCCCAAGTTCAGTCTTTAAATGAGAGGAAGTCTCTGCAAAAAAAAATAAAAATATCTTTCATCCTGGCTCTATTTGTCATTCTCTTTTCATCACTTTCTCCTGTGTCACACGCGGATTCCGCACCGGGACGTCCTGTTTTGTGTCGGCTATGAAATATTTAGGAGAGAAAATGCTCAGAGCCAGAGCAGAGACGAGACGTGCCAAGAAAAAAAACACACCAAACACTGAGAAACAACAACAGACTGATAAAACATACTCAGGTGGATGGAGAGATGGAAACGATAAAACAATGGACCGAATGAGAGATTGGATAAATGATAGATTGGTGGAATCAGCAAACAGATGTTAAAGAGAACAAATGAAGGAGAGAATATACAAACAAACTACAGACAAGGGATGGATGGATGGATGGATGGATGGATGGATGGATGGATGGATGGATGGATGGATGGATGGATGGATGGATGGATGGATGGATGGATGGATGGATGGATGGATGGATGGATGGATGGATGGATGGATGGATGGTAGGTAGGTAGAAAGATGGATGAATGATGGATGGATCGATAGATAGACAGATGGACGGATGATGGATGGATGGATGGA
>LR812522.1:5168494-5178494 GCA_903798195.1 Danio kyathit | reverse complement strand
TCCGCCTCCACATCAAAGTTCCTGAAAGCAGAGAAGGTCAAGGTGTTCCAGGACTAGCCAGCCCAGTCACCAGACATGAACATTATTGAGCATGTGTGGAGTAAGATGAAGGAGGAGGCATTGAAGATGAATCTAAAGAATCTTGATGAACTCTGGGAGTGCCAAAGGAGAATGAATGAATGAATGAATGAATGAATGAATGAATGAATGAATGAATGAATGAATGAATGTGTAAATGACTGAATGAATGAGTAAATGAATGAACGAATGAGTGAATGAATGAATGAATGAATGAATGAATGAATGAATGAATGAATGAATGAATGAATGAATGTTTTTAACATCACTCTTTGTATGCACCATACACTTTCCTATGAACACCCCATGTTTAATCACACTCGAATGCACTCTTAAGTTCAAATAATTAAAACAATTGCATTATCAATGTGTAAAAACATTCCATTCAGCATACCATATCCACAATAAGCATTGTTTTTAAAACGTCTTACATATGTAAATGTGATATTTAAAGAAAATAACTGCCGAAAATTACATTTACAGACAATACTCTTGATTTTTTCGATTCAACGTCGCCGATTACCAACAGCAGCATTGCTTTCTCCTTTAGAAAGATCTGCGTTCCAGCGATAACATGGAAAGGAGAGTCTGTCGAAATGATGAAGGATGAGCAGGAGATGCATTATATGACAGGAGGCTTTCTGGGTGTCAGGGAGATTATTTGTGCTTCTCCAAACCCATAAATCAGGTGTCGGAGTCGGGCTGAAGGAAACCGCTGCGAGTCACTGAGTTCTGGACACTGAGTCCCCGAAAACACACACTTCTGCTCTCTTTCACTGCACTTTTACTGTTAGCGCTGAGGTGTGCGGTGCTGGATTACACACACACACAAGCACTGCCCTTATATTATATTAAATTATATTAAATAATTTTTTATTATATTATATTATATTATATTATATTATATTATATTATATTATATTATATTATATTATATTATATTATATTATATTATATTATATTATATTATCAATCAATCAATCATTTTCTTGTCGGCTTTGTCCCTTGCGGGGTCGCCACAGTGGAATGAACCACCAACTTATCCAGCACGATTTTACGCAGCGGATGCCCTTCCAGCCGCAACCCATTTCTGGGAATTTCCACACACACACATTCACACTCATACACTACGGACAATTTAGCTTACCCAATTCACCTGTACTGCATGTCTTTGGACTGTGGGGGAAACCGGAGCACCCGGAGGAAACCCATGCGAACGCAGGGAGAACATGCAAACTCCACACAGAAACGCCAACTGACCCAGCCCAGCCGGCGACCCAGCGACGTTCTTGCTGTGAGGCAACACGACTACCTACTGCGCCACTGCGTTGCCTATATTATATTATAATATCCTATTTTATATTAAATTAAATTAAATTTAATTATTTTATATTACATTACATTACATTATATTATTTTATATTATATTATATTATATTATATTATATTATATTATATTATATTATATTATATTATCCTATTTTATATTAAATTAAATTAAATTATTTTATATTATATTTTATTACATTACATTACATTACATTACATTATATTATATTATATTATATTACATTATATTATATTATATTATATTATATTATATTATATTATATTATATTATATTATATTATATTATATTATCCTATTTTATATTAAATTAAATTAAATTAAATTAAATTAAATTAAATTAAATTAAATTAAATTAAATTATTTTATTTTATTTTATATTATATTATATTATATTATATTATATTATATTATATTATATTATATTATATTATTAAATTAAATTAAATTATTATTATATTATATTATATTATATTATATTATATTATTATATATTATTATATTAAATTTAATTAAATTATTATTATATTATATTATATTATATTATATTATATTATATTATATTATTATTATTATATATTATTATATTAAATTAAATTAAATTATTATTATATTATATTATATTATATTATATTATATTATATTATATTATATTATATTATATTAAATTATATTATTATATATTATTATATTAAATTAAATTAAACTATTATTATATTATATTATATTATATTATATTATATTATATTATATTATATTATATTATATTATATTATATTATATTATATTATATTATATTATATTATATTATATTATAGCATGTTTATTTTTGTTTTCCCCCCAAAAAATCTAATCCTTTCAGCCTATAATGAAGCAGACTTGAGATGCTGTGTGTCCGCTGATCTGGTGACAGTAAACGACATCTGATGTTCACAGAGAAAACAAGATCAGAAGCACTGAAAAAAAATAGCCAGACCAGACCATTAAAAATATAACCAGCACAGAAAGCTCCATCACATCAGACTATTTTAACATTCTGCACTTTACTCTCTCATAACAGCTCCAGAAAAGTTTGACATGAACTCTGCACGCTTCTCCTCACACTCAATACATCCAGAAACAGTAATACACACCGACATACTGGCACAAACAGGGGAAATATGCAGGAAATACTTCAAAGAGTGTGTTTGAAGTGTAAAATGATGCTCATCATCTTCAGCCGGAGCTGTCGCAGTTGATACAAGCGCTTGATATTCTCATTTTCTTTCTGACTGCTGTATAAAACACACACACAAACACACACACATCTAACACTCACAGTACTCAGAACATCTGCAATTCAATCATCCTCCGCATTCAAACTTTGGTTCTCGGCTTTGAAATTTCAAAAGAATTCCAATAGAATGTTAAACGTTCTAAATGTGACAGTTTTGACGTCACTGCTTCATTTGCATATTCTAAAGACTTACTGAGAGGGAGCAATAAAAACACAGTTCATTTTTATCATAGGGAAGTTGATTTTAAAGAATAAAATTAAAATAAAAGAAATAGACAAGTAATAAACAAAACTAAATTAAATTAAATAAAAAAAATAAAATAATACAAATAAATTAAATAATAAAAAATTTGAATTATAAAATAAAAATTATATATATTTAAAAATTAATAATAATAATAATAATAATAATAATAATAATTAAACAAATAAAATATATTTGTATAAAATAAAATTAAACAAAAATAATAATAAAAATAAAAATTTAATAAATTAAATAAAAATTATATACATTTTATAAAATGATAATAATAATAATAATAATAATAAAAGTTTAAATAAATTAAATAAACAATAATATATATTTTATAAAATAAAATAATGATAAAAATAAAAATAAAATTGAAGTAAATTAAAAAAAATAATATACATTTTTATTAAATAAAAAAAAATTAAAAATATATTTTTTAAATAAATTAAATAAAAGATAACATACATTTTTATGAAACAAAATAAAATAATAATAAAAATAAAATTTAAATAAATTAAATAAAAAATTATATATTTATAAAATAAAAATAAAATTAAATAATAACAAAAAATAAATAAACAATAATATATATTTTATAAAATAAAATAAAAATAATAATAAAAATACAATAGTAATAAATTAAATTAAATTAAATTAAATTAAATTAAATTAAATTAAATTAAATTAAATTAAATTAAATTAAATTAAATTAAATTAAATTAAATTACTTTGCTTTTTGCTTTGCCATTTATTTATTTCCTTACTTAGTTACTTAGGCTTCAAAATTTTATCGATGTGGTTTCTATTTATTCCTTGAGATTAGATTAGTAAATCACGACATATATTATTTTAATTTTATTAGTACACTTAAGCACACATTTTTCATGCCCACAGACTGTCTGTACTCCTAACACAGATTCCCGAATGCCATCTTTTCCCATCCACTGCAGTAATTAATAGCAGCCAATTAAAGCTGTCAGTAAATGGGTCTGAATTTGACTTCTCTCCCTGCGGCTTCATCATTCCTCAAGCACTGCTGGCAGGATTTCTCTGTGCTCTTTAAACGCTCTTCTCCTTCTTTTCGCCCATGGCTCTTTTAGATCAGCTTTCTGCATTTTTTGCTTTGAAGGTCAGAACAGGTGAAACACCGAAAATCCCTTATAGCAGACTAATGATACACTTCTGGCTCTTTACAGACTAGAAAAGCTCTTCGTAAAATCTACGACAGCCTAAAAACAGAGTCGACTGAAGGTTTCCTATTCCTTTTGAGATCTACACAACAAATAATACAGGTATATGTTGTTGTTGTTTTTGGGTTTTTTGTAGGATAGAATCGAATAAAACAAAGGGTAAAAGTTGAGTTTTTTGCTTCAAAAGTTCAGCTGTGAGGTTTGAGTGAGGTTTAAATCAGAAACACATCTGTTGTTTTTACACATCACTTTTGTTTTTAAAATATTTATTTTAAAAAACGATTATTTTAATTGCTTTGGCACAAAAAAATGTGCTTCATTTATTTATTTGTTTCCAAAATTAAATTAAAAAAAACATTGGAATTGAGAATGGAAGGACAAATGACTCAAAAATAAATCAATTATTTAATTCCTTTTCCTTCGGCTTAGTCTCTATTTCAAAGGTCACCACGGCAGAATGAACTGCCAACTATTCCGACATATGTTTTATGCAGCAGATGCCCTTCCAAATGCACCTCTATACTGGGAAACCCCCATACACTCTCTCATTCACACACACTCATACACTACCGCCAATTTAGTTTATTCAGTTCACCTATAGCACATATGTTTGGACTGTGGGGGAAACTGGAGCACCCGGAGGAAACCCACACCAACACGGGGAGAACATGCAAACTTCACACAGAAATCCCAACTGATCCAGCTAGGACTCAAACCAGCGACCTTCTTGCTGTGAGGCGACAATGATAACCACTGAGCCACCGTGTCACCCTAAATAAATGAAAACATTTAGTCAAACAATTTATTTTGTAAAAATTCATGAAGGTCCTCACTCACTGCTGCTGTCCTATTAATGGTCTATTATGGTCTCTACTTATGCTAAAAGGGACACATGCATCTCCCAGAACACTAACAGGTTCACATTCAAGACCGTTCATACCTGTCTCTGAACAATGAATTACAACAGAAGACATAGAATTACAATATAGACATAAGCAGTAATCAAATTTGATTAATGTTTTCTAAAATAACTAAAATGTATGTGTTCTAGACATTGTAATGAACACACACAAAATATTTAAGTAATTTTACTTGCTTAAATCTTGACAAATACAGATGTGCAAAGAAAGGAGATCAGCTCAACGAGAAAACTGGAGGTAGAGTAAGTTAATGGCAGGATCACCAGACCTATAAACATGTCTTCTATCCAATTGCATCGTGAGGACACACAATACGACCTATTAATCATGTAAATGTGGTTTTGAGAAAGAAAACATTTGCTTGCCTTTTTTTAGAATTGTTAAAAGTGATGTTGTACTTCTTCAACAGCGGGCTTTACAGGGATATTTATTTATTTTTATTTAAATAAGCGTTTTTTATCAAAAAGCAATTCAAAACGAAACGTATTTATCATTAAAACATTCATTTTATTTTAAAAATAGTAATTAAAAAAAATGAAATATGGTATTTGGTATTCTGGTATTTCAGAAACTCTTCTTTATTTATTATTTTCTAATATAAAATGAAATAAAAAAAAAAAACATTTGATTTAGGAATTGAAGGATAAATTACTCAAAATGAAATTAATTAATTCTGTAAAAATTCTATGAAATTTGTCACACACTATTTATACTAATTAAATATCTTTTTTTTTATTTATAAAATGTTTTAAAAAGCTGCTTTCACTACAACAAATATGATGAATAATATTCAACAGTTCATGATGATAAAAAGCTTTTTGAGGAAAAAAAAGCTTCAAAAAAATTTATTAGGCTGCATGGTTGCGCAGTGGGGAGCGCGTTCGCCACACAACAAGAAGGTCGCTGGTTCGAGCCTCGGCTGGGTCAGTTGGCGTTTCTGTGTGGAGTTTGCATGTTCTCCCCGTGTTTGATTTCCTCTGGGTGCTCCACCGTCTCCCACAAGTCCAAAGACATGTGGTACAGGTGAATTGGGTAAGCTAAATTGTCCAAAGTGTATGAGTGTGAATGAGTGTGTATGAATGTTTCCCAGTGATGGGTTGCAGCTAGAAGGGCATCCACTGCATAAAACATATGCTGGATGAGTTGGCTGTTTATTTCCCAGTCCCCAGATTAATAAAGGGACCAAGCCGAAAAGAAAATGAATGAATGAATGAATTTTATTATTTATAGAGACATTTAAACAACATATAATACATTTATTAATTAATTTATTTAGTACATTAATTAATTATTTATTAATTCTATAAATGTTTACAAAAAAGTTCATAATTTATTTCATTATTTGTTTTAATTTGCATATTGAATAGAATTTATTAGAATTTCATATTTTATATATATTACATCTTGATTACATTACATCCACAATATATATTATACCTTTTTCAATTTTTATTGATTGTACTATTCAAAAGCTATAACAGAATATAGAATATACTTTAATATAATTTAATGTACTGTAATAAAATACAAATATAATATAATATAATATAATATAATATAATATAATATAATATAATATAATATAATATAATATAATATAATATAATATAATATAATATAATATAATATAATATAATATAATTTAGGGCAGCACGGTGGCTCAGTGGTTAGCACTGTCGCCTCACAGCAAGAAGGTCGCTGGTTTGAGTTCTGGCTAGGCTAGTTGGCATTTCTGTGTAGAGTTTGCATGTTCTCCCTGTGTTGGCATGGATTTCTTCTGGATGCTCCAGTTTCCCCTACAAGTCCAAACACATGCACTACAGTATAGAGGAATTGATTAACTAAATTGGCTATAGTGTATGAGTGTGTATGGGTGTTTCCCAGTACTGACTTATGGCTGGAAGGGCATCCGCTGTGTAAAACATATGCTGAATAAGTTGGCGGTTCATTCCGCTGTGGCGACCTCTGATAAATAAGGGACTAAGCCAAAAGAAACTAATAATAATATAATATAATATGCATATTTTGCAAAGTCATTGTTTTCCTCAGGCTTAGATAAGAAATTATTTATTATTTTTACTTTATTATTTATTATTATTTTTTTTTATTATTATTTAAATTTACTTCCATCTGCTTTAGAAAAAAACTCAGCTTTTCAGCACTTCAGAAACTCCAAAATGCATTTTATTTCCGTCTAGTGAGCAGATTGCAGCAGCTAAAAGGATGGTGCAGTGAATAAATTTGTGATTCAGTGTGAATGTGAGACGCCTGGAGATTCACACACAAACGTGTCGGAGATTTAATTACAGGTAAAAACGCAAATATAAATGAGTTCAGTCTGATGAGAATGTTTGCCTTTACAATCAATACACAGCGTGATTTTGATATTTATTTGCTATTAAAAGACAATTCCAGATCAATAAACATAATTCTGTATCGATTGTTAAATTGATCATGAGCGAAGCGGCTTTCCTGCGGCTTAAATATAATGAACGACTGTGATAAAACAGTCGGAGAGCCGCTTTTCAGAGGAAAAAACTCATTTATTTTGATCTCATTTATTATTTACTGATTTATTCATTCTTTGCCTGTCGAGGTCTAAAACGTTTACTAAAATCACATCCAGTTTTATGCATAAAAACATGTTGTTTAGCAGGAAAAAGCCAGCATCTATGTCTTTCACATACAGAAAATGTAAATAACCAAACAATATAGTCATTCCTGTTCACCGATAATTAGCATAATGTGCTGTGATTGGCCAGCGGACATGTCAATCAGGTTTTAAGTGGGTGGGTTCTGGGAAAATAAGCAGTGATGTTGCATTGGTATTATTATATGCTTAATAATTATGCAAATTCTCATTATTTATGCTATTATTATGCAAATTCCCATTATTTATGCTATTATTTATGCATTTTTTTGTTTCTGTGTTCAGATCGCTTAGTAAGTTGTGATTGGTCATGTTATTCGTTGTCTTGTGATTGGTGAGATGACTCTACTCAGCTCTGATTGGTCATGAGTTGGGGGTTTGGAGTGATCGTTAAGTGAAGAGCATGGGGACGGAGATATGGGTCTAGGTGGGAAGGACATCTGTAAATAAAGAGCAAAGGGTTGGCAGGGGGGCGACTGGTAAGCGAAGAGTTTGGGTGTCAGGCCAGATTCACGATGGCAGACCAGATAGGCCACCCGGTGCTACCTATGGCCAGCCTACCCCTGTAATGAAGTGTTTTTGGTCAGTCAGATATGGTCTGCTCTGATTGGTCAGTTGGCCCTACTATGCTCTGATTGATGAGATGGGCCAGGCTGTTGTGATTATTCAGATAACACTGTTATGATTGGTCAGATGGGTCAGTCTATTCTGATTGGAAAGTTGTTCATTTATTAATTTATTAATTTATTCGTTCATCCCTTCATTCATTCGTTTATGTATTAGTTAGTTAGTTAGTTAGTTAGTTAGTTTAGTTAATTAATCACATCCAAAATAAAAGTATGTATTGACGTAATATGTGTGTGTGCTGTGTATATTTCTCATGTATGCATATATACACACATGCATGCATATATTTGAGAAAATGTTTATTTATATTTAGATATAGAATATTTATGCAAATGATACAAATTATATATAAATTTAAATGTTTATGTGACTAAATTGTTTTGTATAGTTTTCATTCTATTTGTCTGTGTATCACATGCACATAATAAATATATAAAACACACACATACACACATATATTATCTCAAAACAAAGCGATTTATCTTTGCCCAGTACTATCGTTCATTCCTTCCTTCATTCATTCATTCATTCTTTAATTAATCCATTTATTCATGCATGCATTCCTTCCTTCATTCAATCATTCATTCATTCATTCATTCATTCATTCATTCATTCATTCTTTCTTTCATTAATTCATTCATTCACTCATTCACGCATACATTCCTTCCGTCATTCCTTCATTCTTTCATGCATTCATTCATCAATTAATTTATTCATTATTTCATTCATGCATTCATGCATTCATTCATTCATTTTCATTCATTCTTTCATTATTTCATTCAATCTTTTATTCATTCTTTCGTTCATTAACACATGCATTTATCCATTCATTCATTCATTCATTCATTCATTCATTCATTCATTCATTCATAATTCATTTACGCATACATTTCTTCATTTATTCATTCATTCATTCATACATTATTTCATTCATTCTTTCATGCATTCATTAATTAATTCATTCATTCATTCGTTCATTCATGCATTAACTTTTCATTCATTCTTTTATTCAGTCACACATGCATTTACCATGCATTCATTCATTCATTCATTCATTTATTCATTCATGCAAGCATTTTTTCATTCATTCATTCATTCGTTCAAGCATTCATTCGTTCGTTCGTTCAAGCATTCATTCATTCATTCATTCATTCATTCATTCATTTATTTATTCTCCATTTATTTTAATTGCTCTTTTTTGTAGTTGTTTTCTTTATTTCTGTGTATGCTGCATTATTTATCACCTGTGTTATTGTATTCTTTGTGCTTTATAATTGAAAACCACAACAAGAAAAAGTTGATTTTGCATGACAGGAGCCCTTTAATGTTTATTCAGAAACACCGCGACTCATTTCACGCGGTTCAGATTGAGTTCAGACTGAGTTGCAATCAAAAAAGCAATGCAACACTAGATTAATAATAACAAGCTCCAGCTCTCTGACCTTGCTGTTCCTAATGAAGTAAAGCACAGTCTCCGCTCCTTCTCCCTGTAATTATTTGTAATTAAGCGAGGAAAATTAGCTGATCTGTCAATTGCACAGTTATCTAGCGGTGTCAGTCTCCTTTTACGCAGACATGCTAACAGGTCTGGGATCAGTAGGATTAGCATGCATTAATAGACACACAACAAGCGGGAAAAAACTTCTGTCACCTTCCCACACA
>LR812522.1:5128494-5165994 GCA_903798195.1 Danio kyathit | reverse complement strand
CACCTCTCTAGTGTGAGATGATTCAGTAGTCAAGCAAACCCATGGAGAGAATACAGAAACATACTCAGCCTTTAAATGCAGCGCAGAATAAATATACAGTTGAATATAAGTCAGAATTATTATAGCCCCCCTGTATATATTTTGTACAAATTCTGTTTAACGGAAAGAAGACACATTTCTAAACATAATAGTTTTAATAACTGATTTCTAATAACTTTGCCGTAATGACAGCGCATAATATTTTCAACATAGACTCATTCTGAAAAGGTAGCCCTATATACATTTCTGGAGATCGTGAATTACGTAGTCAGACGTACATATGGCTGCATTTTATCTTTAAAACAAACGCTACAGGGTGGTATGATGCCATTTCGTCTCGCACTAGCAGCTGACTGCTTGCCTCCATATGGACGGCTTTCCCACTGTTACCAGTTTGCCAAGTAGCTCGACATGTATGTAGGCGGACTTGAGACGCAGAGTGGAATTGACTACGACAACGGGGTTCGAGTCTGGTTCCAGAAAGTACATAAGACAAAAACAAAAGCTAAAAAATAAATAAACAAGTAAATAACAGGGTGACAATGTGGTAAAATCTGAAAACGTGGTAAAAATCAGGCGAGGGCTTTTCTTTTTCTGGATTGTGTTTTAAACACACGGGTTTAGGTTTAGGGAGAGGGGGTGGGTGGGTCAATCTGTGCTTTTCAAGATACTATTGGTTGGGCTTAGTGAGAGGGGTGTCACGGTTGCAGTTTGTGCGCTCTTCCTGGCGTGTCTCTGTTATTGTCACGTGGTTCGGTGTTGTCATTTTGTGCGCTGTAGTAGCGCTGTGTTTTGATCACGTGTTGTCGATCAGCTGTTCTGATCATTTGTGTCAGCTGTATCTAATTATCCCGTCTATATATGTGCTTGGCGTTCTTTGTTCCTTGTCAGTTCGTTATTACTCATGTTTGTCCTCTGTGTGTGTTATCAGGAAGCTCAGTGTTATTTTGGATCTGCCTGTCACTCCGAGGCCTTTTCCGATTTGGACTCATTGGACTCATTCTGTCGGCTCTGCACTATTTTTCTATTCTTTTGTTTGACACTTTGTTTCCCGGTCATTAAAAGACCTTGCAATTGAATCCTATTCGTATTGTATTTTTTATATACGCGTGACAGAACGAACTGACCACTATGGATCCAGCAAGTGTCGCTCAGATCACAGAATTTGTTAATCAGAGCAGTGCTCGGATTGATCAACACGATGAGCTAATGACAGCCACTCGTCAGGCCATACAGAACCTAGCCACGCAGGTATCAGCACTTACCACACAGGTCCAGCAGCTCACAGGAATCGCCACACAGGCAGAGCGTTCCAGTCCACCTTCTGTCCCAGCAGCAGAAACAGTAAGTCACCGATCTGAGCCCCGTCTTCCTCCTCCGGAATTTTATTCAGGGGAACCCCAGTTGTGCCGATCTTTTCTGGCGAAATGTTCCTTGTATATGACTTTGCAGCCATCTTCTTTTCCCACAGAGCAGGCGAAGGTTGCGTTTGTCATCACCCTCCTTTCAGGAAAAGCCGCTCTGTGGGGAACCACGGTATGGGAACAGAAACTTCCCTGTTGCACCTCTTTTAAATCCTTCTCGGAGGAACTTAAGAAAGTCTTCGACCGTGCAGCTTCGGGAAGAGAGGCGGCACGGATTCTAGCGGAGCTTCGGCAGGGAGGCCGTAGTGTGGCGGATTATTCCGTGGAGTTCCGCACATTAGCCGCTGAGTGCGGTTGGAACGCGGAAGCCCAGTGGGACATGTTCCTCCATGGGCTTGCGGATCATATCCAGGAGGAGATTTATGCGCTAGATCTTCCCAAGACTTTGGACGGTCTTATTGATTTGGCGGTCCGGGTGGACGCCAGATTGTTTCGGAGGGAGGCACGCAGCAGACGGACGCCATTTTCCGATCCTGGATCATTTCCGGTTTCTCTTCCGGCGACCGCGGATGGCGTCACTTCCGGGCCGGAACCCATGCAGATGGGTAGATCTCGGCTCTCTCTGGAGGAGAGGCGACGCCGGCGGGCTGAAGGATTGTGCCTGTATTGCGGAGGACCGGGGCACATTGTGTCATCTTGTCCGGTAAAAGCCAGCACCCGTCAGTAGGTAAGAGGTTACTGACGGGTGAAATTAATTTGGAAAAACCCTCCATTGCTGCTACCCTACTCTCAGTTACTTTGGGTTGGGGTTCTCAAACACAAAATTGTCTGGCCCTTATTGATTCTGGTGCGGAGGGAAATTTTGTGGACACTAATTTTGCTTTTAGGTTAAGACTTCCCATTGTTCCTCTGACCCAGCCTATTGCTGTTCACGCCCTTTGCGGGCGCTCTCTGCCATCTATCACTCACTCCACGGGGCCTATAAGGTTGTTAACTTCCGGTAATCACTCCGAACTTATCTCATTTTTTCTAACAGACACCACCAATACACCAGTGGTTCTTGGGCACCCATGGCTGGTCAAGCATAAGCCTCAGATTTGTTGGGGAGAGAATTCGGTGATTTCCTGGAGTGAGAATTGTCATGTATCCTGTCTTTCGTCTGCTCGTACTGTTGTGTCTTGTTCTGTGTTCCAGGAGGAGTACATGGACCTGTCAAACGTGCCCAGTGAGTACCTCGACCTGAAGAGAGTGTTCAGTAAGTCGCGAGCTGCTTCTCTACCTCCTCACCGTCCCTATGACTGTGCTATAGATTTACTGCCAGGTACGTCTCCGCCCAAAGGCAAGTTATACTCTCTTTCTGTTCCTGAGAGGGAGGCCATGGAGAAATATATTTCTGATTCTCTAGCGGCCAAGATCATTCGCCCCTCTTCTTCACCGGCGGGGGCGGGATTCTTTTTTGTGAAAAAGAAGGATGGTTCCCTTCGCCCATGTATTGACTATCGGGGGCTGAACAACATTACGGTGAAGAATACTTATCCTTTGCCGTTGATGTCTTCTGCCTTCGAGCGTCTGCAGGGGGCGAACTTTTTCACAAAACTGGATCTCCGCAACGCTTATCATTTGGTTCGCATAAGGGAGGGGCATGAGTGGAAAACTGCGTTTAATACCCCCAGGGGGCACTTTGAATATTGTGTTCTTCCGTTCGGGCTTTCCAACGCCCCCGCAGTTTTCCAAGCACTCGTTAATGATGTGTTGCGTGATATGATAGATCAGTTCATTTATGTCTACCTGGATGACATTCTGATATTTTCTCATTCTCTCCAGGATCATGTGCAACACGTCAGGAGAGTGCTTCAGAGGCTGCTAGAGAATGGGCTTTATGTCAAGGCGGAGAAATGCGTTTTCCATGCACAGTCTGTTCCTTTTTTGGGTCACATCGTGTCAGTCGAGGGGGTGCGAATGGATCCAGAGAAGATTCAGGCTGTGGTAAATTGGCCAATTCCAGATTCCCGCAAGGCCCTGCAGAGGTTTCTGGGTTTTGCCAATTTTTACCGGCGTTTCATTCGCAATTTCAGCCAGCTCGCCGCGCCTCTGACGTCCTTAACCTCCTCCAGGACTCCGTTCAGGTGGTCGAGCGCGGCTCAGGCTGCGTTCACAAAATTAAAGGGCTGTTTTGTTTCAGCCCCAATTCTGGTGGCACCTGATCCTTCTCGGCAGTTCGTGGTGGAGGTTGACGCGTCAGAGGTGGGGGTCGGGGCCATCCTGTCCCAACGCTCCTCATCGGATGACAAGATGCACCCTTGCGCTTTTTTTTCCCATAGATTATCCTCGGCTGAACGCAATTACGACATTGGTAACAGAGAGTTGCTGGCTGTCAAGCTTGCTTTGGAGGAGTGGCGTCATTGGCTGGAAGGATCGGGGGTTCCTTTTATCGTTTGGACCGATCATAAGAACCTCGAATACATCAAATCCGCCAAACGATTAAGCCCTAGGCAGGCTCGGTGGGCGTTGTTTTTCGGACGGTTCGATTTTACTATTTCCTATCGACCGGGTTCTAAGAACATCAAACCCGACGCGTTATCCCGTCTTTTTGATTTTTCCGACCGTGTTTCGTCCCTCGAACCCATTGTTCCACAGAAGATTTTTATTTCTGCAGTGACATGGGAGATCGAGTCTAGGGTTCGCACTGCCTTGGATGGGGTAACGCCCCCGGCCGGATGCCCACCGAATCGGTTGTTTGTGCCAGGGGAGATTCGGTCTGACGTCATTCGATGGGGACACTCTTCCAAGGTGGCTTGTCATCCAGGGGTGAGTCGCACCTTATTTCTTGTTAAGCAACGATTCTGGTGGCCAGCCATGGCTCGGGATATACGTGAGTTTGTTTTGGCTTGTTCTGTTTGTGCTGTTTCTAAGACTTCCAATCGCCCCCCTGCTGGGTTTCTTCAGCCGCTGTCAGTTCCTTCGAGACCCTGGTCCCACATCTCGCTAGATTTTGTCACAGGTCTCCCGCCATCCTGTGGCAATACGGTCATTTTGACCGCTGTGGACCGGTTCTCGAAGGCTGCTCATTTTATTCCTCTGCCCAAATTACCCTCAGCCAGAGAGACAGCGGCTGCTGTCATTGATCACATTTTTCGCATACATGGCCTCCCGGCAAATGTGGTTTCTGACAGGGGGCCTCAGTTTGTCTCTAAATTTTGGAGAGAGTTCTGCCGGTTATTGGGGGCCAATGTTAGCCTTTCTTCTGGTTTCCATCCTCAGAGTAACGGTCAAACAGAGAGAGCCAACCAAGATCTCGAACGTATGTTGCGATGTTTGGTGTCCCAGAATCCTGCCTCCTGGAGCCAGCAGCTCTCATGGGTGGAGTACGCACACAACTCTTTACCAGTGTCAGGTACGGGCCTATCTCCGTTTGAATGTAGTTTAGGTTACCAGCCACCTGTTTTTCCCAGTTTGGAATCCGAAATCGCGGTCCCCTCCGCTCACGCCTTTGTTCAGAGGTGTCGACGCACTTGGAATAGGGCCAGACAGACCCTCCTCCAAGTGGGTGCGCGCACTAAGGCTAAGGCCGATCGCCACCGGTCAAAGCCTCCCGTTTACGTAGTCGGTCAAAAAGTGTGGCTTTCATCTAAGAATATTCCTTTGCGTACCGTTTGTAATAAACTAGCTCCTAAATTTATCGGCCCATTCACTGTCACTAAAATCATTAGTCCGGTGGCAGTCCGCCTCAAACTTCCTCCCGCGTACAGGAGAATTCATCCCGCGTTCCATGTTTCTAAATTAAAGCCCGTTTTCATACGGCCATAAATCCGCCTACTCCGGTTCCCCCCCCCCGCCGCGTCTCGTAGATGGGGAGACGGTTTATTCGGTTAAGCGCATTCTGAACTCTAGACGGAGGGGACGAGGATTTCAATACTTGGTGGACTGGGAAGGTTACGGTCCAGAGGAGAGAAGTTGGGTTCCTGCAAGGGACATATTGGATCACTCGCTTATCGATGATTACAATCGCCAGGTGAGCTCGTCTGGGAGCACCAGGAGGTGCTCCTAGGAGAGGGGGTACTGTCACGGTTGCAGTTTGTGCGCTCTTCCTGGCGTGTCTCTGTTATTGTCACGTGGTTCGGTGTTGTCATTTTGTGCGCTGTAGTAGCGCTGTGTTTTGATCACGTGTTGTCGATCAGCTGTTCTGATCATTTGTGTCAGCTGTATCTAATTATCCCGTCTATATATGTGCTTGGCGTTCTTTGTTCCTTGTCAGTTCGTTATTACTCATGTTTGTCCTCTGTGTGTGTTATCAGGAAGCTCAGTGTTATTTTGGATCTGCCTGTCACTCCGAGGCCTTTTCCGATTTGGACTCATTGGACTCATTCTGTCGGCTCTGCACTATTTTTCTATTCTTTTGTTTGACACTTTGTTTCCCGGTCATTAAAAGACCTTGCAATTGAATCCTATTCGTATTGTATTTTTTATATACGCGTGACAAGGGGAGGGTAGGAGGATCAGTCATTGGTCAGTCAGTAAATCAATCAGTTGGCAGTGGCCTCTGGTGGATTTACGAATGGCACTTGCCAGAGAAATATAAGATGTAAAAAAGCGTACACAGCGGCCCTTCGTGGATTTACGTGAGAACAGCTGGCACAAATGGCACTCGCGAGTGAAATTTAAGATTAAATAAAGCATAGACAGCGGCCTCTGGTGGATTAACGTGAGAAGAGCAGGCGTGAATGGCACTCGTGAGAGAAATTTAAGATCTAAAATAGGGTACACAGCGGCCTCTGGTGGATTTACGAAAGAACAGCAGGCGCGAATGGCACTCGCGAGAGAAATTTAAGATCTAAAATAGCGTACACAGTGGCCTCTGGTGGATTTACGAGAGAACAGCAGGCGCGAATGGCACTCGCGAGAGAAATTTAAGATCTTAAGAAGCGTACACAGCGACCTCTGGTGGATTTACGTGAGAACAGCAGGCGCAAATGACACTTGCGAGAGAAATTTAAGATCTAAAAAAGCATACACAGCGACCTCTGGTGGATTTACGTGAGAACAGCAGGCGCAAATGACACTTGCGAGAGAAATATAAGATCTAAAAAAGCGTACACAGCGGCCTCTGGTGGATTTACGTGAAAACAAAAACTGCAAAATAACGTAGCTCCTGGAACGTATTTTTCTCTCTCCAGAAATGTATATAGGGGTACATTTTCAGAATGAGCCAGGGTTGAATTATTTTGTCACAGGTGTCGCTCACTCACAGATGATCAGACTCAAAAAACATGTATTTATTAACAAAACCCTTACAACTGAAACATGGCACACAGGCATCACATGGAGGGTTGACAATACAATACAGACAAAAACGAACTGAACACAGGGCTATAAATACACAAGACACAATTAAACAGATTACAAACAGGGGTGAGACAACAGGTGGAACTAATGAACATCAGCGGGAAAACAGAACAAAGGGGTCATCTGATATAAACGCACGCACATGGAACAAGGCACAACATAACATCACATGACACAACATAACACTGACACACCAGACATGTAACATAACACAACGAAGACACCAAATTGCGACAATTTGACTAAATATTCTTCAAAATACTAGTATTCAGATTAAAGGCTTAACTGGATTAATAAGGGTAAAGTTAGGGTAATTAGGCAAGTCATTGTTTCACAGTGGTTTGTTCTGTAGACTATTGAATAAAAATATTGTTTAAGGTGGCTAATAATATTGACCTTAAAATGGCTTTAAAAAAATTAAGAACTGCTTTTATTCTTGCCGAAATAAAACAAATAAAACTTTCTCCAGAAGAAAAAATATTGTAGGAAATACTGTGAAAATGTCCTTGCTCGGTTTAACACAATTTGGGAAATATTTGAAAAAGAAAAAATGAGGACTAATAATTTCAACTTCAACTGTAAACAAATACCAAAACCACCAAAAACAATGAGCTATGAACTTCGGGAGATGCGTAAGAGATGCTGTTCATCTGCGCTGGTATTGTTTTATTAGGCGAGCTGCATAAGAAGTTGCCCAAAAATTGCTACTGTCGGAAAATTTCATGGTTGCAAGAGCAAAGGCATCATTTGAGGAGTCGCGGGTGTAGAGAGGCACTTTTACAGCTCTCAGAAAATACATTTCAAGCATTAGTGCCTCCGGTTTCGCAGCTCACGGCTTGCCGACCGCACAAAAACACTTGAAATGAGTCGGTGCAAAGGTCTACACCAACACTGATTCTGGCACACACAAACACACACACACACTCTGGCACATACTGAACAAGCTCAACCGTCTGACTCTGCACCTGTGAAGAGAGTAATATGACCTGAAAAAATGGATAAATCAAGGCTAAATTGGCCGAGCGTCTGATCTCTGCCCCTGTGGTTTGTGTTGGATAAAGGTGGCTCCATCTGAGGTCAACGGGTTATCCTGACACACTGTTGGTTATCTGCTGCATCCACAGAAAACTATGCAGATTTCCATTTATTTCGTTCAATGGAACAGTTGACAAAATGTCTGTCAGATGAGGTGACAAGCGACTTACTGAGAAAAAAAAAGGCAATAGTTTCAGTCACAATTTGACCAAAGTCCTTAATATATGAAGTCACATGAATAGATCAGTAGATCACATAAGCAAACTAGACCAAGCAGAGAGAGAGAGAGAGAAATAAATAAATAAATAAATGTAAAAAATAATAAGAAATATATAAATAAATAAATAAAAATAAATAAATAAAGTAAAATAATAATAACAATAATAAGTGCTTGTTTGCACAGAATAAAGTCATTCATGCTTATACTATAATGAAGTTTTAACAAATATAAAAAAAATTGAATGGCCGAAAAATGGCTTTATTTTGCAAAAACAACCACCTGAATGTACTTTATCCAACTTATTAGACAGCTACTTGCCACAAAGTTCCCGGATGAACTTGCGTTATTTAGCGGTTGTTATCTGGGAATAAAATACCTTGGAATATTGTGACGGACCAATCAGAATCGAGTATCCCAGACAGGCATGTAATAATATGCTATAACAATCATCTGGATGTACTTTATTCCTTACATTTCTATCTTATAATTATGACTGAAGGCCATTATTCTGTAAAAACAATCTCCTGGATGCACTTAATCCCACTTATTACACAGATACTTGCCACAAAACATAGAAATTAGACACAAAGCATTGTTCTGAGGCGTAATAGTTTATTAATTCTTTAATTAAATGCAAATCTGGCAGAAACTAAACCAGCTGAATGGAATATACACTAACAAAAAAGCTGTGAGACAGACAAACAAATAAATACAGATGTCATCGCATTCACTGGTGGTCAAATTATTCAAAGTTCCTGGTTGAGTCTGTGTTATTAGTTCCAGTGGTTGTTATCCAGGAATAACAAACCTTGAAACGTTGCGACTGACCAATCAGATTCAAGTATCCTAGAAAGCCCTGTGATAAGTTAGGGATAAAGTACCTCCAGGAGGTTGTTAGTGCAGAATAAAGCCTAACAGGTTTATCGGCAACAAAGCAGAGCACTGTATTCTGCAAAAACAACCACCTGGATGTACTTTATCCTGCTTATTACATGGCTACCTGCCACAAAACATAAAAATTAGACACAAAGCATTGTTCTGAGCCATAATAGTTAATTAATTCTTTAATTAAATGCAAAGCTGAAACTAAACTAGCTGAATTGAGCATACATTAACCTGAGCTTTATTCAGTCATTGTGTTATTTAGTGGTTGTTATCTTAAAATAACATACCTTATTGTAAAATATTGTGGCAGGCCAATCAGAATCGAGTATCCCAGACAGCCATGTAATACTATACAATAACAACCATCTGGATGTACTTTATCCCTTACATTACTATCTTATAACTATCATCTCTTACGTTTGACTATTTTATCACTTATTATATCATAATGTTGACTTTTTAATCTCATAATTATGACTTGGTGTTGTGTCATTTTGATTCCGTCATAAACTAACACATCTGACTCTGAAACTGGAGAGTAATATCTGGAGAGTAAATAGATAAATCAAGTCTAAATTGGCAGAGCGCCTGATCTCTGCCCCTGTGGTTTGTGTTGGATAAAAATGGCTTGAACAGGTTATTTCAACACAGCGCTGGTTATCTCACACACACACTTCTTTCACACTCCATTTGGTTTGATTTCCATCATTTTTACCGGTCGCTGAAGGTAAAGTGAATCATGAAGCCCCCACACATCTTTGGTTGGACTTTAATCATGGAGAATATCATCAAATGCAGAGCAGATGTTATGCTGGTCATTAAATTAAGGTTATGGCGCTCGTGGTAATGATTTTATTTATGATAATCTATAAAGAAAAACCTATAAAGCCAAGACTCATTTGCGACGTGTAATTGTGTCGGAGCTTCATTACCTCTCAACACGTCAAATGACTATTGGTTTGGTATTTAGTGGTTATGTACGGCTTATACAATATATCACTAATCAAGTCAAAATGGTAAAATGTTATCTCATAATTAGGAGAAACATCAAATAGTTGACTGTTTTTCTTTTTATTTCAACTAATTAAGGATATTTTCATCATTTTGACTAAGTATTATGACTTATCTCACAATAATAATATTTAAATTTTGAATAATGAATATATAATTTTGTGGACTGCAGCATTTATAAAAATAAAATAAAATAAAATAAATAAATTTTGTGGGATTGCAGCATTTAAAATAAAATAAAATAAAATAAAATAAAATAAAATAAAATAAAATTAAATTAAATAAAATAAAATTAAATTAAATTAAAGATAAAATAAAATAAAATAAAATAAAATAAATTTGTGGGATGGCAGCATTTAAAACAAAATAAAATAAAATATAATAAAAGATAAAATAAAGACCAAATAAGATAAAATAAAAGATAAAATAAAGATAAAGATAAAGATAAAGATAAAATAAAACAAAATAAAATAAAATAAAATAAAATAAAATAAAATAAAATAAAATAAAATAAAATAAAATACAAGATAAATTAAAGATCAAATAAGACAAAATAAAATAAAATAAAAGATCAAATAAAGATCAAATAAAATAAAACAAAATAAAATAAATTTTGTGGGATTGCAGCATTTAAAATAAAATAAAAAAGTAAAATAAAATAAAATAAAATAAAATAAAATAAAATAAAATAAAATAAAATAAAACAAAATAAAATAAAATAGAATAAAATAAAATAAAATTAAAAGATAAAATGAAATCAAATAAAAGATAAAATAAGATAAAATAAGATAAAATAAAATAAAAGATAAAAAAATAAAATAAAAGATAAAATAAAATAAAATAAAAGATAAAATAAGATAAAATAAAGATAAAATAAAGATAAAAAAGATAAAATAAAATAAAATAAAATAATTTGTGGGATTGCAGCATTTAAAATAAAATAAAATAAGATAAAATAAAAGAAAAGAAAAGAAAGATAAAAGAAAGATAAAATAAAATAAAATATTAAAATAAAAAAATTTAATTAAATTTAATTTAATTTAAAAAATGTTAAATTAAATTAAAGTATTTTGATCTAATATTGTACAACTTACTAATAAAGTACTTTCTTAATGATCAAACTGGACCAGCCGAGACTCGAACCTGCGATCCCAGATTAATAAACGGACTAAGCTGAAAAGACAATGAATGAATGAATGAATAGATATACATAGCATATACATTTATACATTTCTGCTTAAAATCGTGCTGTTTCCCTTAGATAACAGGTATTCAAAGTATATTTAAAACCAATGCATGGATTACGTCTATTCATAAAATCAATGCATGTCTCTCCTCATACATAAATAAACAGGAAACACATTTTAAAAGAGTGACTCACATTTTTCTATCTAAGCGTTCTTCCACAGCTGACTTGTTAAACTTATTCAAGAGTGTTCTGAGGTGAGTCATCTCATTGCAT
Source organism: Danio kyathit (assembly GCA_903798195.1). NCBI lineage: Eukaryota > Metazoa > Chordata > Actinopteri > Cypriniformes > Danionidae > Danio > Danio kyathit. Next base: position 5,154,635 of record LR812522.1, on the reverse strand, counting down.
ATGTATTTGCATAAAACAAATGAGTAATAAAAGCTTCTGGTGTTAAATCGAGTGAAATATTCATGACGGAGGCTCTGCATTTATGTCAGCACAGACGTGACATCTCATCGGTTCGGTTTTAACACTTTTCGCTCGTGACCGTGCATTGATCAAGAAATGTGCAATAAGAGGAAGGAAGTGTGAAGGAGAATCAGATGAAGCTTTAAAGGAAGTGTTTATATGAAAGAAATGTGTGTGTGAATGAAATGTGCTGCGCTGTACCTATAGGGAATGCTATTTCTGTTTCTGTTCATTCAGAGCTCGCAAGACTTCATTTGCTTTCATTAAAGGATCGCCTTGTTTTCTGGCTTTTAAGCTACTTTGGAAGAATAAAAATGTTTATTATGTTTATTATAGAGTTTATTATTTATTTTGATAAGCTGAGACATTTTGCCAATCCCGAAACAAATTTACAATGACAGATTCTTTACGGAAAGGGAATGTACCACACACCGGAAGTGACACGGGGAAAAGTGTTGTCATTGGTGGTGGGCGTGGTAAGTTCGTGTTGTATAGTACATGGCGTAAATAAAGTTTATGGTGACTGAACATGGACTGCGGTCGATGGTTGTTTTGCCTGTTTTTTGGCAAACATATGAGCAGCTTAACGCGGTTTTGCTTTACGTGTGGTCGGTGTTTGGAGTTTCTAAAGGACGCGGACCAGACGGAAACACCACACATACTGCATCAATGTGTTCAATATTTTAACGAGGGCCACTCGTACGCTGTAATCATGGACATGATGTCAAGTCTACACGGTGTAAACATCTGCTTGAGGACTCATTCATTCATTCGTTTATTTTCCTTCAGCTTAGTCCCTTTATTAATCTGGGGTCGCCACAGTGGAATGAACCACCAACTTATCCAGCATATGTTTTTACGCAACGGATGCCCTTCCAGCCGCAACCCATCACTGGGAAACATCCATAAACAGTCATTCACACCCATACACTACGGACAATTTAGTCTACCCAATTGACCAATACCGCATGTCTTTGGACTGTGGGGGAAACCGGAGCACGAGGAGGAAACCCACGCGAACACAGGGAGAACAAGCAAACTCCACACAGAAACGCCAACTGACCCAGCCGAGGCTCGAACCAGCGACTTTCTTGCTGTGAGGCAAACGTGCTTGCTTGAGGACTCTTAAAAGTAAATTGAACGAAGCCGGTGTTACGGTTTAACTGGTGTCCGTGTGGTAACTGGTGACCCTTTCCGGAAGTAAACTATTCACGTTTGCAGATTGGCAGATTTTCCACACCAACAAAACACGCCCATACCAAATCAATATTCTTATTACTTGGTGTCAGTGTCATTGTAAACATTATTGATTTTAATATTTGTGTGGCAGAACAGTATATAACCAAAAGTAATGTAAAGAAATAATTATAATTTACATGTCATCAACGGGATTTGAACCCAAGTCAAAAAGTTCAGCACGACCTATCTAACTGAGCTGTTCAGGACTACATGTTGAGGTTGGTTTTGATATTTTTATCAGTCAACATATGTCGTGCTTTGGTTGTGGACTCGTGTTAACTTATTTCCATGTACTTGCGTTTACATGTTTCTACATAATCTCACACTGATATTTTCTTAGAATAGCTCTGAATGACAAAACGATGTTTTATCGCAGTTGGTCAAACCATGATTTTTATAGTTGTAGACTCGTGTTAACCGGTGTCTACAAAGTCACACTTGAGCTGATATTTTCCGGTGTGTGGTACATTCCACGTCACTTCCGGTGTGTGGTACATTCCCTTTCCGTAAAAGAAAATCTGTCGTTGTTGTTTCAGGACTGGTAAAAGTGTTTTGCGTCTTGTAAATTTGTTTTCTAAAATGTAAATTTGTTTCGTCCTTGGTAAAATCGTTTTTCCTATGTAATTGTGTCTTATGATAGGTAAAAATGTTTTCCGAAATGCTTCGTAAAAGTGTTTCACATTTTTTAATGTTGTTTTGCACTTCCCGGGCACCGTAGAGACATGTTTAGAGAAGAGAAACAATCGATAGGTTTTCTAGCAAACAAAAAAAATATATATATACAGTGTTTCCTCTAGGATTTTTTCCAGCAGTGGCGGCAGGACTTTTTTTTTTACACAGATCTGCCAACTATTTCAAAGACAAATATTACACGCAGTATTACAAGTCGAGATAGCATTCATGTAATACGAGCATGCGAATCTCTTTGCTTGCGCGCCGATTTCCTCTGTTCGAGCACAGAACTTCTTGCACGCACTCAAATTTACACGTTCAAGTGCAGATCTTCTTGTGCGCTCTCCAGTAAGCGCTGCTGAAGCGCGATTTAGTGCGTTTTTGTGCGTTTTCCGACATTAACGCGTCCTGAAGTAAAGTGAAACGGCATTAAACTCCAGCAAGATAAAGTCATTGTATGCAAAGCCATTGACCTTTATCAATAAAGTATACTTATGGAAACTGTGTTCATCTTAACTGAAAGCTACGCGGTGTTTGCTAGACTCACGCACCTGTCAGTCAGTCTGTCAGAGAGTCAGTCAGCATGTCACCTTGAACAAATAGCGCACAGCACTACTACGGTTACGCGCGGTTTACCTCTAATATGTTTTGGTGCGATTATAATCCGCTATAAAAAACACGACTAAATGTTTTAAATAAGAAGCTGTAATGTAGCCGTGGCGGGATGAATTTTGGCGTGGCGGCCCGCCACGGATGAATGAATGTAGCGGAAACCTTGTATATATATTAAATATATAATTGACGGGTGGCACTGTGGCTCAGTGGTTAGCACTGTCGCCTCGCAGCAAGAAGGTCGCTGGTTCAAGTCTCGGCTGGTCCAGTTGGCATTTCTGTGTGGAGTTTGCATGTTCTCCCTGTGTTGCCGTAGGTTTCCTCCGGGTGCTCCGGTTTCCCCCACAGTCCAAACACATGCACTATAGGTTAGTCGCACAAACCAAATTGACCAGAGTGTATGGGTGTTTCCCAGTGCTGGGTTGCGGTTGGAAGGGCATCCGCTGCATAAAACATATGCTGGATAAGTTGGCGGTTCATTCCGCTGTGGTGACTCCTGATAAATATGGAACTAAGCCGAAGGAAAATGAATGAACATTAACAGACATAAACAAATATCATAATACATGTATTAGTAATAGTGTAGTTTGTTCATGTTAGTGAATACATTAACAAACATTAACTAGTTGGTGCCAATAGCCTAGTGGTTAGTGTGTCGACACAGAGCACCCAGGTGCTCGCGGCGACCCGTGCTTGATTCCCAGCTCGAGGCCCTTTGCCGATCCTTCCCATATCTCTGCTCCCACACTTTCCTGTCTGTAAATCTCCACTGTCCTATCAATAAAGGTGAAAATCCCTAAAAAAATAATTATAACTAACATTAACTAATGAACCATTATTTTAAAGTGTTATTTCCAGAAACATGCAATATTATGCTTTCCACTTTTTTGGGGGGCTAATTATTCAGTCCAAAGTTTAAAGCCCCAAGAGCGACAGGACATGATTATCATCATCATCACATCCTAGTTTATAAGCAGATTTTCAGCACCTCAATGTTTATCGTGAACATGCGCCTGCTGAGCTAAATGCTATGCCAATTAACAACCGGGGCGAATGGAAGTCATGAGAGAGAAGTCATCTGTTATGCAAAAATAAATCTTTTGTAACAGTCAGGCCTCCCGCTGAACACAGAGGAAGCAAACCACCTTTTTTGATGCATTTAATAGGCCCTGATGCATCCTGGGATTGCAGGCAATGGATTGTAAAATTATGCTGTGGTGCAGAGGGGCGTGTCGAGACATGAAGGTGTCTACTGTGACTCATCTGGATTAGTGTTAATTGGAAGTAACCGGAAAAAGCTTTTGTGTGGGTGGATGGATGGATGAGAAACAAAAAGATGGATGGATGGATGGATGGATGAGAAAAAAATGATGGATGAATGGATGGATAGATCGGAAACAAAAGGATGAATAGATGGATGGATGGATGGATTAATGGATGGATGGATTAGAAACAAAAGGATGGATGGATAGATGGATGAATGAATTGATAGATGGATGAGAAACAAAAGGATAAATGGATAGATGGGTAGAAAAATAGGATGGATGTAAAACAGATGGACAGATGGATGGATGGATGAATGGACAGAAAAAAGGATGGATAAAAACAGCTGGATGGATGGAAAACCTACTGACGGATGGATGGGTGGATGGATGGATGGATGGATGGATGGATGGATGGATGAAAAACAAAATGATGGATGGGAAACAAATGGTGGATGAATGGATGGATGGATGGATGGATGGCTGGATGGATGGATGGATGGATGGATGGATGGATGGAAAACAAAATGATGGATGGGAAACAAATGGTGGATGGATGGATGGATGGAAAACATACTGATGGATGGATGGATGGATGGATGGGATGAATGGGAAATAAAAGAGTTGTAAAAGTGTCTCCTGTGACTCAGATTCAGATTAGTGGTAATTGAAAGTAACCTGAGAAAGCTTCATTCTGTTGTGTTGGGGTTGAGATGAGCATGTGCTTCTGTCCTGTCTCTGAAAGAAGAGTATTAATAGGCGCCGTGTTAACATGACAGTTCAGTTCTCGGCTTCAGCTTAAAGTGCTGTCGAGAGGCTCTGATGCTCACCTGAGATCAGCTGCAGTTTCACACAGATCCTCAATCAGAAACACAAGTGTATAAATGTAGTGTAGAGCCAGCGGGTTGTGTTGGTCAGCATAAATACATTCACAAAAATACATTCAATATCATCACATAAATCACATAACTCAGTTAACCCTATTCATACTTTCATTCAATCATTTACTTTGGCTTAGCCCTTTATTTATCAGGGGATACCACAGCGGAATGAACCACCAACAATTCCATCATATGTTTTATGCAGCTGATGCCCTTCCAGCTGCAATCGAGTGCTGGGAAACACCCATACACACTTATTCACACACACTCATACACTACAGACAATTTTGTTTACCCAATTCACCTATAGCGAATGTGTTTGGACAGTGGGGGAAACCGGAGTACCCGAAGGAAACCCACGCCAACACAGGGAGAACATGCAAACTCCACACAGAAATGCCAACTGGCCCAGCCGGGACTCGAACCAGCGACCTTCTTGCTGTTTTCTTTACCTGAGGTTGCCTAAAACTTCTATTTGATGGTAAAAGCTGAACTGTTATATTTAAGGGATGGAAACAATCTTTAATAATGACATATGATTTCTGTTTAATTCTCATCAGATAAATATCATGTAGTTGTCTTTGTGGTTTACCTACAATTGCACATGCAATTTGTACTACTTGACACAGAATTGTAGTTACATTTAACTAAAACTAATGTGTTAGTTAATACATTAATTACCAAACATGTAATACTAAGTAATTAAGGTCGCCATTATTCACACATTGGGCTCTATTTTAATGATCTAAGCACCGAGTCTAAAGCACAAGAGCGTGTCCAAATCCACTTTTGCTATTTTAAGGATGGAAAAATACGCTCTGCGCCCCAGCGCATAGTCTAACAGGGTTGTGGTTATTCTCTTAATGAGTTCTGGGTGTGTTTTGAGCATAATGTGCATTAAATGCATCAGAGTCTCACATCTCACATTCCCTTTAAGAGTCAGTTGTGTCGCGCCATGGCACATTTTTACATGGTGGACTTAGTAAGTGTAAAAACTGACCGCTTTACTAGCGAGAAAACAAAGCAACAAAGCATCTGCAGCGCGAGGATAAAGAACGAGCCTCCTCCATTCAGCCTCTGTACTTTCTCTTTACTTTACTTTTACTCTTTACTTTACTCCTTTACTTTCTAGGATAAGGTAACGGTGTTGTACGCACTCCACATTCATTAGCCTTAAATATTTAATTTTGTTTGTTAAGATTTGTTTCAAAACTATTTCTAAATTCAGTTCAAATTTCCAGCAAACTAAAAGATGAACAATAATAACGAAGTGTGGTCAAAAAAACACACCGTGGTTATATCCAAACACATGTCCTGTTCTTATGCCCCATATGGTGATGCAGACGTCTCCAAAACCCGACAGATGGACAAATCTAAACTTATTTTTACTAAAACTAATATATATATAATCAATAATAAGCTAATAATTACATTATACAAATGCAAATTGTCATGAATAAACTGAAAAAAGCCCCCTGATGTTATGATCACTAGCGATCTAGTGGCTGCAGATCGCTAAAGGACTACAAATCTGCCATTTATGGACTACAAGATCCAGTCATGCACCACACACACACACACAACCGGTCCTGATCATGACTGATTGCATACACACAGCTGGAGGACTGTCATAGACTGACTACATGGACTATAAAAACAGCACAAACACAAACATTGTTGCTGAGTCTTGTTGAACTGTTAAGTGAACATTACGATGCATTTTCCTTGCATTGCCTTGTTTTTGACCCTCGCTTTGTTTAGTTTGTTTACGCTGTATGCTGCCTGCCTGTATTGACCATCCGCCTGTTCTTTGACTACGACTCTGGATTGCCCGAATACATCTGTTTGCTCTGGTGTTGACTGTTGCTTGCCTGACCATTCTGATAATTAAACCCTGCATTTGGATCCGCATCCCTTTTCTCAGCGTCGCTTCACGTTACACCTGAGATGAAGAAGGCACGGAGGCAGTGTTTTTTATATTTATGTAGAAAATAATCATTTTTGATTAAACATTTTAATCCTTTAATTGTTTTCATATGTAAAGATATGTGTGTATTGCTGTACATCCTGTGTGCATTAAACAAAGTGTAAGTGTTTGGACCTGCACAGCTGCATAACTAACGTGCTCTGCGCTGGACTTCAGACCTACTTTCAGTTGGCAATAGTGTGGTCTATTTCAGTTCCTCATAATATCAACACGGCAACAATGCGCCTTAACACACCTCCATTGTAGACCAGGACACCCATGAGTCCACAAAGTGGTGCAAATGGATTTGCTATTTAAACAACACAGCGCAAAACATGACAATTAGGGTGGCGCTGGTCTGAAAATAGCAACAAATCACGCCAAACACATCTTGCACCTTATTGCGTCAGGTGAATGGGGCCCATTAACTCAAGTGACTCATGTTGTAGTTCTTGATTAACGAATTCCTTAACTAATCATTAGTTTAAATGACATATTAGTACATCATTATTCATGCACAGTTAATGTCAAATAACACAGTGATAGATCATGAGAGTTTAAGGTCAGGCACAAAAATATTCTCCTCAAAGCTAACAGACAAATACAGCTCCTATATCTGGTTGAAAGAGAAAAGGCCAAACTCTCCAAAAGCATCAGTCAAGCTATAACATATTTCAAAGCAGCCATAAAACACAGCAACAAATGTTCACCTTTGGCTCAAAATCAGGTTGAAAAACTAGCGGTGAAGCCTCTGCCAATAAGATGATTGGTGGGACGTCTGGAGCCTTCAAGTCTTCCCGGCAAGTTGCTGTTTATGTTTTTTGACGATGTGATATGAATTTAAGTGGAGGAAAATGGAAGTGACAATTTCAGATTTCTCTTTTCCCACTTATCGACAAATTCAGGAAGCTTTTTAGCGCTAATGCAACAAACTGAAGAGCGGAGCACATTAGCCGATGCTCGGTGATCTATGTATTTTTGTAATTCTCATGCTGCCGCAGAGAGAAATACATGGAAAGATGGAGAACATAGTTTTGTAGTGAACGCCTGTCAGCTTGTAAACCAGCTAAATGACTATATTCTGACTAGACTGGCTTGTAGGAAAGCATTTCTAGAATTCAGATGTTGATCAACAGCACATAGGAAGCACTCAGAATAACAGTAGTCAACATTCACAAGTATTAATGCCAACGATTGGCTTGCATCATGCTTCTTTCATTGACACACGGTAAAAGATATCTGCTAATGAGCAGTTTCTGTATTTAGTGATTCACAAGTGTTTTCTGTTTATTTACGGTTGTGAATTGCATTATGGGATGTTGACTGTCGACTTTTGATGTTGAAAATTCAACTCTACAGTTTAACAAAGTGACTTTTATTGACATTTTAGTAGTTTGAATAATATAATGTATAAGAAATAATAGAGAAATAAGTCTGTAAGATGACAGAAAATGTCCTGGCAATTTATTACAAGGTTTTTTGTAGCGTAATTGTAATCAACAGGAGTCGGGTGAGAACGACATAAGGATCCACGTGCAGCTTTATTCAGAAACGTCAGACAGGCAATGGTCAAACGCAGGAGCAAACAGGTACATACTGGGAAATCCAGAAGCGTAGTCAGGTCACAGGCAAATGATCAATACAGGTGGCAGACAACGTAAACAAAGGAACAAAGCAAGGGTCAAACACAGAGACACTAAACTAGGAGAATGCTTCGTAATGTTACAGGGTTTAACCAACAAGACTCAGCAATGTGCCTGTCAATGTGAGCAGTCTAAATAGTCCCTGTAATCAGTCTTAGATCAGCTCTCAGCTGTGTGTGTGTGTAATTATGGTGATTCCGGAACAGGTGTGTGTGAGGTGCATGACGGGATATGTAGTTCATAAAGTGATGTAATTGTAGTCTGGGTGAAGGTGCATGTTTACAAGCGATCTGCAAGCCTGGATCACTGGAGATCATGACAGTAATATAAAACAAAGGCAGAAATAAAGGAAGAAAAATAAAAACATGAATACAGTAAACTGCTAATTTACGGATATTTTTTACAGGGCACACTACCAAATTAGAAAGTAAAACAAATTATGCACACTCTAACATGATTTGATAGCAGGTTTTTATTTATTAATGTATTGAACATTACTTTCTACAATTTCCAAAGTTTCACGCTGACTTTACATGTTGAAGTTCATTTTAACAAAAACAAATTACAAACTACAATATTTAAATAAATATTTATATTTTTATGTTTCTCTTGATTTTTCCTGTTCATTTAATATTAAATAATATAAGAATTTAATAAAAGAAAAATAAGAAAATAAGAAAAATTGCATTTAATATTTTCACCAACATATTTATTTGTGTGTGCTAATTTTTGTACTGTGATATTAAGTCTTTTTTGTAGTCTTGGTTTTGGCTTTGGTACAGGCTAATCTAATGCATATGCACAAATATTACTGTAAAGCATCCTTTAGGAAATATAAATTTAAAAGAGAAATTATATTTATATATTTGTTTCAGTGATTACTGTAGAGAGAAATCGATTTTGAAAAAAAGTAAATATAACATTTTTTAAAAATTATAAAAAAAAACATTTGATTTTTTTTTTACTATTGTTTTGTTACTAAAATAAATAATTATTACAGTTTTATGTTTAAAAACACTGGTTGTAAATTAATTTATGAGGTTTTATGCCATAAAGTTTGTACACTATATTTAGGTTTTTCATCTATATTTCCACCTACTATTGACAAACCGTTGCAACATGAAACACCGATGCTGTTTTAGAGTTTATACAAGTGAACATGAAACAAGAAAGTTAATACAAGTGAAATGCAAAATTCATTTATTTTGAAAGACTGCTGTTATATTGTCTTGATTTTCATTAAATTGATCTGAAAATAAACTCATGATTCAATTAATTTAATTACAGTAAATTCAATTAAATCCAACAGAGCTATTACTGATAATTATTTGCTCTTATGAACTGTATATGATAAAATATTCAGATATACTTTTTAACATACACATTTTGCATTGTTAAAGGGGAGCATACTTAAAGGGCACCTATTATGCCCTTTTTTACAAAATGTAAAATAAGTCTCTGATGTCCCTAGAGTGTGTTTGTGAAATTTCAGCTCAAAATACCACACAGATCATGTTTTATATCTCTCTAAAGCTGCCTCTTTTAAGTTTTGATCCTAGTTGTGGTGTTTTGGTGACTGTCGCTTTAAATTTAAATGAGATTGTGCTCTTTTCAAAAGAGGGCAGAGCTACAAATGCCTGTGTGTCAGCATAGTGGCAGATTCAAAAACAAGACTAACATCCTATGCTAATAAAGGAGCGATGGTCACTAGTGGGCGGGGCTTTCCGCATCTGATGACACGTACAAAGGGAGAATGTCAATTAATGACATTTTTATCAAGTGTTATTTAAATTAATACACTTTACCATTAGAAGCTGGTTATATTCACAGAGTGTGGAATTTCATTCATTTTCATTAATGAGAAGTTGCTGATCCAACACAATATGATTTTTTCGTTATGACAGCTTTAAATACAATTGTTTGGCTCCTAACAGACCTGCAGTGCAGGAAATACATTTTTAAATACATTATAAGTGTTAAAGTAAACTCGGCAAATGCATTCACGCCTCGTAAACCACTTTAGCACTCAATGCACAACCAAACGACTCCTTATTCTGGCATCCACATGTAGGTTTTAATGGGGTAAGATGAACTTTAGACGCGCTCCTGCAGAGATAACATTAGACGCACTACCAGGTTAATCGCTTCACACCAAGATGTCAAACATCTCCACGGCTGCATATGTCAGGCGTCTAAAGATGCGATTTAATGCACAACACCTACACGGTAAAAAAAAAAAAAAAATGCATGCATCACCAGAATCTCCATCACAACATTTCATTATTGCATAAAGAAGATGCACAGCTGCAAGCACACGGACAATAGGAGGAGAGGCAGTTTGCGAGTGGGAGTGAAGCAGGTATTTATCTTTTCGCTGCGACGGCAGATTTTGATTAGCAGGTGCTCGAACAGAGGAGTCTCGGGTGCACTCGGGCAAATAGCAGATGGGTAATTTCAGGTTTTATACGGCGAGAAGAAAAAAAAAGCTGTCACCTCCGCTACGCAGAAAGTGGTTGTGGGGCTCATCGGCCACCCACACGTACTGGAGAGAGAAAAAAAATACACTTTTTTTATAACAAAATTCCTCCAGAGTCAGTCCTATTGTGCAAAACTTTGTGATGGGTCCCAAAAATGACCCCAAAAATCTCTTGAAGGAACAGCATGTCATTTTCGCATGTACACTGCAAAAAAAATATCCGTAAATTAAATTTCTGTATTTATGTAATGTTTTACAGTGTAGTTTTAGTACATACTAAATACATTTTAGGCTTCTTATACTTAGAATAGCAAAGTCGAGTAAAGGAGGTCGCGCCTTCTCATTTATGGCTCCTAAACTCTGGAATAGCCTTCCTGATAATGTCCGAGGCTCAAACACACTCTCGCAGTTCAAAACTAGATTAAAGACCTATCTTTTTAGCAAAGCATACACTCAGTGCATCACTTAGTGGTATGATGCATGAGTGTGCTCCACGCAGGTTTTTGCATCTCGTCTATATACACCATGAACAGCAGCTACGCTAATTGTTCTCTTTATTCTCTATTTCCACCTGGGGGTACTCATCCTGAGGCCCTCAGACTATGCAGCGCCACTGATTCGATCCAAGACCAGCGATGAGACGATCCCAGGGTTTCCATAATCCTGGACCAGGCCTTATCCGGAGCAGCTGCTGTGGTGGACATGGAGGAGTGGAGAGCATGAGTGCTGTGACGCTCCAGGGACAGACGAGTCTTCGGTGAGGTCTAGCATTCTCCAGCCTCCGGCACCTAAATTGCAGCTGTGCACAAGACGTTTGGCTATATAGGAGAAATGGTCGTGCCCAACTGAGTCTGGTTTCTCTCGAGGTTTTTCAATTCTTCACTTTCGCCAATTGGTGAAGTTTTTTCCTCGCCGCTGTCGCCACTAGCTTGCATGGTTCGGGATCTGTAGAGCTGCGCATCGATGGATTTGCTCTTCAGTGTTTGGACTCTCAGTAGTGATTATTAACCCACACTGAACTGAGCTAAACTGAACTGAACTTATACACTGAACTGACACTGTTTTAATTCACTATAATCTTCTATGTGAAGCTGCTTTGACACAATCTACATTGTAAAAGCGCTACAGAAATAAAGGTGAATTGAAATGAACTCTTTTATAAAGTGTAGTCTAATAAAACACACAACATATTTAAGCATCGCTTGTGTTTTTCTGTTTTCTTTAAAACCAAACCAGAGATGGAGGGTGTGTGACATCATTAGCAACACACAGCACATGCCCTCCCTCTCTCACTAGTAAACATTTATTATTTCTTTGGAATTTGAACGTTCTTCTAAACGCTGTTTTAGTGGCTTTTGGATATTTTAATGAAAAAAAATCGTACATATTGTGCTTTTAATCTATTCATTCTGAGAACTTTCACTGCTTTTCAGATTGTATGTAAAAAAGGCATGTGGAAAATATAATATATATGTTACTTATAATGCACTTGCTAAATAAATTCAACAATTCGGTATACAGTAAATCAATTAAGGGAAGCAGAGTAATTGTATTTTTGCTATACAAATATATTTTGAAGAATAAGTTGAAGAAGACTAAGATTCAAGAAGAAGATTCAAAGAGAGAATGTATGCATTAATTCAAAATCTTTCATGTTTATATTTTTATAATTGTAACTTATTTTGGCAGAATAATTCTGTTTATTAATTAAAGAATATTATGTTTGTTATTAAAATGCTTAAGTATTTTTAGTAAAGCTAAAAGGCCATATTTAACTCAAATGTAAATAATAAAAAGTTTATTTTGAGTTGAGATTTATCGGGATTTAAGTAGTATTGCGTCAAGTAATTAAGATATGTTTTTGAGTAATTAAAATACATTTCAGACATTTATTGATTTGAGAAGCAATTTAAATACTAATACATAATTTATTTTATATACAGTGCACATCAACATTACAGAAATGTGCCAGAATTAGCCGAAAGTCTATTTTAATCTGGTAAATCATTACTTTTTAAAAGTAATTAACTTTATCAATTCGCATTAGGGTTTCCCTCTCTATTTCTGTGTTGAAGTCCGTTTTAAAGAACTATCGATTTTATCTCGCTTTTAATACGCTTTGATTACTGTCTTTTATTGCTTTAACTTATTTATTATTTCTTTTTACATTTTATTCCCTCTCCGTCTTTAGTACTCCTATGTGCAGCACTTTGGTCAACTTCGGTTGTTTTTAAATGTGCTTTATAAATAAATATTGTATTGTATTATATTCAATTCAAGTTTATTTTTGTTATTTTTTGTTATTTTGTTATTTTTGTTATTTTTTAATTTGTATTGGGAAGGGCATCCGCTGCATAAAACATATGCCAGAATAGTTGGTGGTTCATTACGCTGTGGCGACCCCTGATAAATAAGGGACTAAGCAGAAAGAAAATAAATGTATGAATGAATGAATTAATGTACTGTATTGTATTGTATTTTTTAAAATACCTTACCCAATCATTGTACATAGCAATGCAAACAGCGCAAGGCTTTAAATGAAATGCATCTTTTTATCGGCGCCAGTGGTGTAGTGGTTGGTGCGTCGACACATGCACTACGGTGTTCACGGTGACCCGAGTTCGATTCCGCCTCGCGGTCCTATGCCGATCCTTCCTCTCTCTGCTCCCCATTCTTTCCTGTCAATACTCTCTACTGTCCTATTAAATAAAGGTGAAAACCCCTAAAAAATAATTATTAAAAAAAAAAAGAAATGCATCTTTTTTTAGCATCAATTCATAGTCATCAATAGCCAAAAAAAAAAGTTCTAGTCATTATGCCCCCTGGTGGTTCGGAGAAATTACACAACATGCATATTAGAGAGAATCTCCCCTCATCAGCTCCCAGTGGACAGACTAATACTGGCTTCTAATAGTGCACTTATCTGGTCACAAACAAGAGCGAGTCATTAGGGGCTCAGTGTGAAGTGCAGACTGAAGAGGGATCCTGGGGGGCACAATTAGCCATGCCCGCTGAAAGCTCCCTGCCATGGGCACCCGGCTGGATGTGAGGGCCGACGGATGGCACAGAGTCGGGCAGATGGCCTGCAAATCCAGCCTTTAAACTCCCACTGAAGGCCTGCCATTGCGTGCATGCATAAACACAGCGACTTCAGATGCATTTTTTATGAGCGACACAAAGGAGATCACATGCATTGCGCTGTATTAGATGTTGCGGTCTAAGAACTGGGGTTGAAGTTTCACACTTGCGCTCGAGTAAATGCAAAGCGAGTTGAAAATGCAAAGAAAAAAATGATGTTACTCATTACTCTTCCACAGATTCATTAATTCTGTGAATCGGGAAAGGTGATGTTTTGTGCAATGTTCGTGCTGCACTTTTTAATACAATAGCTACTTATTAAAATCCAAACTTGCTGTATCGACTTTTCATTAATCAGTAAATGGGAGGAAATTATATGTATATACAGTTGAAGTCAAAATTATTCGCCCTCCTGTTAATTATGTTTTCTTTTTCAAATATTTCCCAAATTATGTTTAACAGAGCAAGGAATTTTTCACAGAATTTTCTATAATATTTTTTCTTCTGGAGAAAGTTTTATTTGTTTTATTTTGGCTAGAATAAAAGCAGTTTTTAATTTTTTTAAATCAATTTAAAGTCAATATTATTAGTCCCCTTAAGCAATATATTTTTTAGATAGTCTACAGAACAAACCATCATTATACAATGACTTGCCTAATTACCCTAACTTTAACCTAATATAGTAGTTAAGCCTTTAAATGTCACTTTAAGCTGAATACTAGTATCTTGAAACATATCTAGTCAAATATTATTTACTGTCATCATGACAAAGATAAAATAAATCAGTTATTAGAAATGAGTTATTAAAACTATTACGTTTAGAAATGTGTTAAAAAAATCTGCTCTACGTTAAACAGAAATTGGGGGAAAAAATATACAGGGTGGCGAATAATTCAGGATTGCTAATAATTCTGACTTGAACTAAATATATACACACACACACTCACAAAATATTAATAACAAACCTTATTTAATTACATCATTGCAATAAATATATGATAACTGCCAGTATTAATCTCACTTGAAAAAATGACATTTAATTAAATTCTTTTGAACTTATTAAATGCTCAAAAACCGCCCATACTTATTCATTTCAAAAAAGAAACTTATAAAAAGTAGATTTAAAACCAATTAAATTATTTTACTTGCACAGCCGATTTAAATGTTATCACGTGATTAAATGGGCATTATCAGTGGTTATCAGCTAATAGATATGGGCCAGTAGGGGCCTTCTACACCTACTAATAGGCTCAGAAGGCTGTTATCATCCATCCACATGGTTAATCAGCTATAAATCACATACGCAGCCGGAAGTTGATGAGAATTATTTATATTATTTATTAATTTTCCCATTAATTGTATTTTATTAACGTCTACCTCTACCCCAACACTGAACCCAACCATCACAGTAATGTAAAAACAGATCTGGATCTGGAGTCTTCTCTATTAGTAGCGCTGATCAACCATGTGGACGGATAATAACAGCTTTCTGAGCCTACTAGTAGGCGCAGAAGGCCCCTACTGGCCCATATTAATCAGCTGATAACCACTGATAACGCCCATTTAATCGAGTGAACGTTCAAAGTGGGTGACTTGCACAAACTTTCAGTCAGATGAAAGAGGTGATGAAGTTGTCCTTTGTCAGTGGGTGTACATATACTGTACATTAACCAACACAATTTAGTCCCATAACTCTGTTACATATAGGGGAAAGGATAAATATTTATGCTTACTTGTACTTAACAGTAAGGTTGTATTGGTTAATGTTAGTTAATGCATTTACTAACATGAACAAATACTGTAATAACTGTATTGTTCATGTTAGCTAAAATTAGGTAATGAAAATACAGTTATTCATTGATAGTTTACGGTGCACAAAAGTTAACAAGCATGACTTTAAATGTTAATATTGCATTAGTAAATGTTGAACTACGATTAATAAATTCTGCACAAGTATTGTTCATTATTAATTCATATTAGTAAATACATTAACTAATGAAACCTTATTGTAAAGTGTAACCCATTTTTGGCATCTAAAGTTGCTCCACATATACAGTATCTGTAACCAAAATGGCATAACATTATACATTTTTTTAAATGACTATATCTCTTACAAGATAAATTCAAAGCCTGAGAGCTTTAGCCGGCAGCAGGTATCCATACTAAGGAATCACATCTTCCAGTCAGACACCAAAACACTCACTTTCTCTATCAAATGATTGAAAAAAAAACAAACAAACATGAAGCGTTCGGTATACACGTGTACCAAACCAAAAATATACATATATTTATATATATTCCAGATCAAAATGGACCCAAATGTGTTATGATGTTTGAACGGGGAGCGCAGGCTGTCGGACACTAAAAACAAGTAACATAAAAGCACCATAAATATGTCTGTTTGACTTCTGCACTATATTTCAAGCCTTTTGAAGTCATATGCTCATTTTGTGAGAGGAACAGGCTGAAATTATTTGCTATTTGCTGAAAATACCCAGGGAAGCTCTTAGGTGTCATTTGCACACATTAAAACTGGTGGCTCAAAACGCATCACGCCAGGTTTGAAGTCAAACATCATTGGTTTTAATGCATTTGTCAATGCTTTTGAATGTTTTGAACTGAACGCAAGAGGGAACAGGGGAGATTTTCAGAAAATAACAGCTTGCTCCGTATTGTTCGTTATGCAAAGCTATGGCACGACTTCAGGAGGCTCATTTATCCTCATTCCTTTTTTTAATATCTTGAGCTTGACAGTCATCTTATTTACTTTTTAATGCACGGAAATGAGCAGCTTCGCTAAAAATGTTCAAAATATTTTGTATCGGGTAGAAATGTTTTTGACTTGAATTATGCCCCTTTTTACAAAATGTAAATAAGTCTCTCATGTCAGATTGTGCAAGTTTCAGTATAAAATACCAAATAAATAATGTTTTACACTCCTTATAGCATTCTATGTGTGGTTTTCAGTTCATATATATATAAATGAAACAAATCTAGTGTAATACTCACATGAAAATCTAACAGACATGTTTTTGTGTGCATTTCATGTCTGTTCAATCATAACATTATTTACTGACCAGACTTTAACACAATAACAGTAATTTTAGTAAAAATAAAATAGTAATTTACCCAGAGTATCCAAGGCACAAAATGTAACGACTCCGCGAATAGGGGGAAGAGGAATAAGGGGAATAGCAGCTCATTTGCATTTAAAGAGACACACAAAAACAACTTTTCTTTGTTTCCACCCAAAAACAGGCATTTAAATCATTATATAATAAATAATCCACACGGTATTATGAAGTTAAACCTTATAAATAAGTGCTAAGAAAACATATGGTGAAAATGTATATTATGATGCCTGTAAGATAAAAATCTGTGTTGTCTGAAAAATGAAAAAGAAAAATTCTAATGTCCCTTGAGTGTGTATGTGAAGTTTCAAAACAAAATACCAAATAAATATTGTTTTATTAACTATTTATAGTACTTTTTGTCTTGTTTTCAGTTTAAATATCTAAATGAAGCAAACCCTAGTGCAATACTTGCAAGAAAAACAATCTGACAGACATATTTTTGTGCTTGCATTTCATGTCTGTTCAAACAGAAATACATTTATCAGGAGTTTAAACTGATCAGAATTTAAAACAATAATAGTCATTTTAGTAAAAGTAAAATAGTAATTTTTGCAGAGTAACCAAGGCACAAGATGCAAAGACTTTGCCTTTTTTTGTTTAAAGGGGGAGGGGAGTAGCAGCTCATTTGCATTTAAAGAGACAAAAATATGAGACCCAAAAAACTTTTCTTTGCTTACACCCAAAAAGGTACATTTAAAGCATTACATACACTTATTGAACATGTACACAGAAATCACATACAGTTGAAGTCAGAATTATTAGCCCCCCTGAATAATTAGCCTGCCTGTTTATTTTTTTCCCAATTTCTGTTTAACGGAGAGAAGATTTTTTCAACACATTTCTAATCATAATAGTTTTAATAACTCATTTTTAATAACTGATTTATTTTATCTTTGTCATGATGACAGTAAATAATATTTGACTAGATATTTTTCAAGACACTTCTATACAGCTTAAAGTGACATTTAAAGGCTTAACTAGGTTAATTAAGTTAACTAGGCAGGTTAGGGTAATTAGGCAAGTTATTGTATAATGATGGTTTGTTCTGTAGAATAACGAAAAAATATATAGCTTAAAGGAGCTAATAATTTTGACATAAAAATTGTTTTTAAAAAATTAAAAACTGTTTTTTTTCTAGCCAAAATAAAACAAATAAGACTTTCTCCAAAAGAAAAAAATATTATCAGACATACTGTGAAAATTTCCTTGCTCTGTTAAACAAAATTCAAAGAAGGGCTAATAATTCTGACATCAACTGCAAATACTGGATAACTGCTGGTTATCTATGTTTATATATATATATTAACTTTAACTGTTTAAAGCTAGTTACTAGTTAGTTAATTAGTTAAAGTTTTTAGTAACTAATAACCTTAACTTTTCCGAATTTGATTGTAATGCAGTAATGTGCATCTTTTGTAAAGCTGCTAAGAAACAATTATTATGAAAAGTGCTAAACAAATAAACTTGAATTGGATATAATAAATAAATGATCCATGAGGTATTCTGAGGGCAAACTTCACAGATAAATGCTAAGAAAACTTATGGTGAATAAATATATAATATGATGCCTTTAAAATAAAAATCCTTGTTGTGTGAAAAAACTCAGTGTGAAAACAACAGCAAACATCTGTGAGTATGATCAAAAGGAATAATCTTGTCTTCCCCTTTGAATTAGGTTTACTTTTTTTCCGACCCCACTGGCAGATATTGTTTTGTTTCAAATAAGAACTCACTTCACATTTTAAATAATTCAGCTTCTCAAGCGAAATCTTGATTTATGAATGTTTAGATATTTATACTGGAAAACAAGACTAAACTTTACTGTGTAAACAACCACAACAGTCTTTACCAAGTAAAACTAAAATAACAATAAAGCAGCGGGAAGAATAAAAATGTTGAGTTTTTCACAGTGATGCAATAGAGGAATCATTTTTAGTTCCTCAAATAACCTTTTAAAGAGATCTTTAAAGAAGCATCTTATTTTAAAATATTTTAATTTAATTTATAATTTTCTTACAGTAAAATAAAGATGCTTTTGTGAAATAAAAAGGTTTCGTGGATGTTAAAAGTTCTTGGTCACATTTTACAATAAAGTTCCATTAGTGAATGTATACATTTACTTACATGAACGAAGAATGAACAATATTACTTGTAGAGCATTAATGATTATACTTTATTTTAAGGTGTCCTTGTTACACTGTAACTATTCATTTAACTAAATGATATGAATTAATTACATGCACTTATTAAATGCTTATGCATGCAATTATACATAATTAACTGTAATTACTAGTAAGTACATGGAACACATTTACTAATGCATTATATAAATCTAGAGCTGTGCTTGTTAATGTTAGTACTGTGAGTTAGAACTAACAAGGAATGATGCTATTTTCTTTAACATTAACAATAATAAATGTAATGTTCAATGTTTGTTTATGGTAGGAAGTGCATTAACTAATGGAACGTTATTATAAAGTGTTAGTTCTTCGTAAACAATTCATGCATTGAAATATATATATATATATATATATATATATATATATATATATATATATATATATATATATATATATATATATATATATATATATATATATATATATATATATATATATATATATATATATATATATATATATATATGACTGCTGAAAGCTGCTGTAAAAAAATGCAGAGCTCAAGAACAACACTGCAAAAATTGATTACACTGTAAAAAATGTAACGACAAAAAGTCAGAACAACAAATATTTTATGTTGCTTTAACTTAATTTAATTAATTAATTATATTAATCAGGTCTCAACAATTTTTTAAGCTATACAAAGTTTATACAACTTAATATTTTTAGTCAGTTTGATTAATGTAAGTTGAGATTATTAGAAAAGTTAAGAAGTCTTTTGAGACGTCATGAGTACGGCCAGAAATTCTGCAGATTTTTTTTTTTTTTGCTATTTCAGCTCAGAGTTTTACGAAAAAATTAAGAGCAAACCTATTGATTTAAAGCAATTGGTTGACTTTACTTTAAAAAGCATGTAAACCTGTTGCATTTAAAAGAATTAGTTTACTTTAAAAAATAGTGTAAACGCATTGCTTTTAAAGATTCATTGATTTACTTTTAAAACATATGTTAATGTTGTTTTTAAAGCGATTAGTTGCCTTTACTTTAAAAATGCATGTAAATCCGTTGCTTTTAAAGCGATTAGTTGACTTTACTTTTAAAAAAAAACATGTAAATCCGTTGCTTTTGAAGGGTTTAGTTGACTAAACTTTAAAATACATGTAAATCCATTGCTTTTAATGCAGTTAGTTGACTTGATTTAACAAGGCGTATAAACCCATTGCTTTTAAAGCAATTAATTGACTTTACTTTTAAAATGTGTAAACTCATGTAAACTACATTAGGTTAGGTTGAGATTATTAAAAAAGTTAAGATGGCTTTTTAAGATGTCATAAGTAGGGCCAGACAAAATCTGCTGACTTATTTTGCTATTAAAGCTTAGAGTTTTGCAACAAAAAAAACGAAATTGGTGAATGTGGAATGATAAGAGTGAACCCATCGGTTTAAGGCAGTTAGTTGATTTTACTTAAAAAAAAAAAAAAAAAAAAAAAACGTGTAATCTCATTGCTTTTAAATTGATTAGTTGACTTGACTTTAAAAAAGCATGTAAACCTGTTGCTTTAAAAGGGATTAACTCACTTGACTTTAAAATGCATGTAAACTCATTGCTTTTAAAGCGATTAGTTGACTTTACTTTTAAAAAAACATGTAAACTCATTGCTTTTAAAGCGATTAGTTGACTTTACTTTTAAAATGCATGTAAACTCGTTGCTTTTAAATTGATTAGTTGACTTGACTTTAAAAAAGCATGTAAACCCATTGCTTTTGAAGCGATTACTTGGCTTGACTTTAAATAGCATATAAACCCATTGCTTTTAAACCAATTAGTTGACTTTACTTTATAAAGGTGAGTAAACCTGTCGCTTTTACTGTGATTACTTGACTTGATTTTAACAAAGTGTGTAAACACATTGCTTTTAAATCAATTAGTTGACTTTACTTTAATAATGCATGTAAACCCTTTGCTTTAAAAGTCATTAGTTGATTTTTTTTTTTTTTTTAAAGCATGTAAACCAGTTGCTTTAAGATCGACTAGTTGACTTTACTTTAACAAAGCGTATAAACCCATTGCTTTTAAAGCAATTAATTGACTTTACTTTTAAAATGTGTAAACTCATGTAAACTAAGGTTTGAGATTGTAAACTAGGTTGAGATTATTAAAAAAGTTAAGATGGCTTTTTAAGATGTCATAAGTAGGGCCTGACAAAATCTGCTGACTTATTTTGCTATTTAAGCTTTATAAGTTTTGCAAAAAAAAAAAAAAAAAAAACGAAATTGGTGAATGTGGAATGATAAGAGTGAACCCATTGGTTTAAGGCAGTTAGTTGATTTTACTTAAAAAAAAAAAAAACGTGTAATCTCATTGGTTTTAAATTGATTAGTTGACTTGACTTTAAAAAAGCATGTAAACCTGTTGCTTTAAAAGGGATTAACTCACTTGACTTTAAAAATGCATGTAAACTCATTGCTTTTGAAGCGATTAGTTGACTTTACTTTTAAAAAAACATGTAAACCCATTGCTTTTGAAGCGATTACTTGGCTTGACTTTAAAATAGCATATAAACCCATTGCTTTTAAACCAATTAGTTGACTTTACTTTATAAAGGTGAGTAAACCTGTCGCTTTTACTGTGATTACTTGACTTGATTTTAACAAAGTGTGTAAACATTGCTTTTAAATCAATTAGTTGACTTTACTTTAATAATGCATGTAAACCCTTTGCTTTAAAAGTCATTAGTTGACTTTTTTTTTAAAAAAGCATGTAAACTAGTTGCTTTTAAATCGACTAGTTGACTTTACTTTAATGATGCATGTAAACCCTTTGCTTTAAAAGTCATTAGTTGACTTTTTTTTTAAAAAAGCATGTAAACTAGTTGCTTTTAAATCAACTAGTTAACTTTACTTTAAAAAAAAAAGATGTAAACCTATTGCTTTTAAAGTGATTAGTTGACTTTAGTTGACAGTCCCAAGTGTTTACTCACTTACTTTAAGTAAAGTCAACTAGTCGCTTTTAAAAACTAGGCTTTTTTTTAAGTAAAGTAGACCACTTTTTACAATGAAAGCCCACAATGGATGTAGGTCACATAGTGAATTACACATTCGACACACAAGCCTGTACGTGCCACGTTGAAGAGAAAGCATGTCAGTGGGTTAAACGGGGAGAAACATTAAAAAACATTAAAAGAGAAATGTGCTCCGCTCTCTCACTTCAGAGGGCGGCGAGGTGAGGAAATTTACGGTGTGAGTACAGGAGAACGGCGCGCCATCACCACGTGTCATTACAGAAATGGAAATGGGATTTATGACTTCTGCCGAACCGCTGGCGCTCCTGCGGGCATTACTCACAGCACGCCTCCCACCGGGACCTCAATACACACCCAATTACTATGTGCTTAAAACTATTACTATGCAGTCAGTATAATGCCCTCGTCCATTACCCTCGCCATAGTCGGCGGTGGAGCATGCTGGAAAAACAATCTGCCTTTCTGATGCACCTATTCAACCGCAGTACAGTCCAGATGCACAGTCAACAGCATGACAAGATCAAGAGTCAGCCGGGTGAACAATAGGATCGAGACAAATGTCATCATGGATACTGTGCATAGTGTAGTCTTAAAGGTGTAGCTACTTTATTGTGCAACCTAAATGAAGTATACATATTAATATACATGCACATTTTTAAAAGTATATACATATATGTTTTGTGAATTATGCACAGACAGTCTGATTTTATCCTCAGCAGCATTCACACTATCCTGAAAGCAAGACTATTAATCAGGATTCACAGTAAGAGAGAGTGAAAATGTGTGTGTGTGGGAGACACTGA
The DNA here is from genome assembly GCA_903798195.1 of Danio kyathit. NCBI lineage: Eukaryota > Metazoa > Chordata > Actinopteri > Cypriniformes > Danionidae > Danio > Danio kyathit. The sequence goes on along the minus strand of LR812522.1, from coordinate 5,131,666 downwards.
TGCTGACATCTGATGATTTTCACCGAGAAAGCCCCAGTCTGGTTAAGTGTATGTGAAGCTCATGCCATGAATGGAATCGAGTGGGTTTTGGAGTTTATCAGACTGAAGGAAAAGCATTTACGCTGATAACTGATATAAGAGCAGGCACCGTGGCAGACGGCCAAACGTCAGCCGATGCTCACTGTTTACAAGCCCAATAACAAGAGATTGACTGAAGAGAGAGAGAGGGAGATGATGAAGCACTGCAGAGATGTTCAGAGTGTGTGTATGAAGAGGGAAAAACACACTGAATGCTTTAATACTGTCACACTGCAGTTCTACCTCACTAATCACTCTGCAGACTGACACTGGAGGAAAAGTCATCAATGTGTTCATCCATTCATCCATTCTAATATGTCTATCCATCTGCCCAAATATCCATCCATCTGTCCATATATACACAATCATCCATGCATGTATACACACATCCATCAGTCAAGCATATATCCAATCATCCATCTGTCTGTCTATCCACATATCCACACATCCATCCATCCATGTACTGTATACAAACATCCATCCTTCCATGCATATCATCCATATGTCCATCTATCCATATATTCAAACATCAGTGTATACACACTTCTATCCATCTATCCATCCATACATTCATCTATCCATCTATCCATATATCCAATCGTCCATCCATCAGTCCATGTATACACACATCCATCAGTCAATCAAATATCCAATCGTCCATCCATGTATACACACATCCATCCATCCATATATCCAATCATCCATCCGTCCATCAATCCAAACATCCAAACATCCATGCATCCATCCAACAAATCCGTCTATCTATATATCCAATCATTTATCCGTCCATCCGTCCATGTATACACACATCCATCAGTCAATCAAATATCCAATCGTCCATCCATGTATACACACATCCATCCATCCATATATCCAATCATCCATCTGTCCATCAATCCAAATATCCAAGCATCCATGCATCCATCCAACAAATCCGTCTATCTATATATCCAATCATTTATCCATCCATGCTACCATTTATACACACATCCATCCATCTGTCCATGTATCCAATCATCCATCCAATATAATCATATATCCAAGTATGCATCCATACATCCCTCCATCCACATATTCAAAAATCTATCCATCCATGCATCTTTTCCTCCATTCAAATAGCCATCAAAACATCCATGTATCTTCGTGTAGGTTCATTTACCTATTCATCCATCCATCCATCCATTCATTTTACAAAAGGTATCCACACATTTATCCTTCTGTTCATTTGTCTATCAATCTATATCTGCATAGCCATCCACTAACATGTAAATATATTCATCTGTCTATTCATCCATTCATTAATCCCTCCATCCAAATATGCATCAATCCATCTATCTATTAGTCCATCCATCCATTATACCATCCAGCCATCCATCCATCTACCCATCCATCTGTCATTTCATTGTTCATTCATCAATATATTTATCCAGTCAATCCATCAACCCATCCATCAGTACATCTATCATCCATCCATTCATCCATCTATCTGTCCATCCATCCATCCATCCATCATTTATCCACCCATCTGTCCATTCATTGTCATGCATCAGTCCATCCATCATCCATCCATTCATCCATCTATCTGTCCATCCATTCATTCATCCATCCACCCATCTGTCCATTCATTGTCTGTCCATCAATTTATCCATCCAATCCATCCACCCATGCATCAGTCCATCTATCATCCATCCATTCATCTATCTGTCTGTCCGTCCATCCATAAATCCATTCATAATCCATCCATCCATATGTCCATCTATCCATCCATTTGTCCACCCATCCATCCATCCATCCATTGATTGCCATACATCCATCTATCCAACCATCCATTTGTCTGTCCATCCACCCATCTATCCTTCCATCATTCATCCACCCATCTCATCCGTCCATTCATTGCCATATGCCCATTATTCATCCATCAGTCCATTCGTCCATCCATCCATCCTTTTATCATTCATCCACCCATCCATCTGTCCATTCATTGTACGTTCATCAATCTATCCATCCAGTCAGTCCATCCACCCATCCATCGTTCATCCATTCATTCATCTCTGTCCATACAGTATATCCATCCATGCATCCGTCCATCCGTCTGTCCATTCATCCATCCATCTGTCTATTACCAATCTATATATCCATCTGTCAATCTATCTACCTGTATATTCATCCGTCTATCTATCCATTCATATATCCATTCATTCATCCATTCAACCATATTATGTCTTGATGTACTCAAAAAATTAGTCATTTCTTGTAATTACTCCATTTCCAATTTCTTGGAATTCCGCCAGTATATCAGAAATCCGAACCACAACTCACCTTGAGGTCATTCTAAATGCTGCAGGACCACACAATCAATCAGATTTACTGCTTTTAATCAGACTTCTCATTGAAAACAAAACAGTGTTTTCATGTCCCATTGACAGCAGTGAGCAACACTCACACACATGTGTCCCACAAGGCTCGCTAGTGTGTCAATAGGTCAGGTCGGCCCATTCACAAGTTATCAGATGACTATATGGCGGTTTCTAATAGACCTTGACTATTTATATGCACTCATCAATGGTTTCTGCATCAATATTAATGGACTTTCTCCTTCAATGTTCCTGTCCGGTGTCTCAAGGGCTGTTGTGTTTAAAAAATGACCCTCAATAGATCCAGTTTTGACCTTCAGATGGAGGACATCACAATCGCTCAGGTCTCCTCCTTGTAAAACTTTTATTTCCATCTGCGTCCCGGTGTAGTTTTTACATTTTACTACCGACCTGCCTCATCAAAAAGATGGATGAACGGACGTAACTGTCTATGTCTGCAAGACCCACGATGGGCTAATGTAGGAGAGAGAACGCTTTTATATGGGTACATGTGATGGAATTACCATTTTGGTGCTTCCCAGGATGTGTGTTTAACTCTGAATTTGAAACGTAATTTTATTTAAGTGTGCAGACTATTTAGAATGTGAAAATACATATGTGAGTCAAAGATGAGACATCCCAATTTGGACAGAAGGATTTTTGTATACATGGAAAACATTAAATCGAAGTAATGTGTCAATTTTGTAAAATGAAAGAGTCCAGATATGGGTCAGATAATG
>LR812522.1:5105482-5128394 GCA_903798195.1 Danio kyathit | reverse complement strand
TATATATATAAAAAGTTAATTAAAAAAGCAAGTTAAGATTAAAAAATCAAACACCAGGCCAAATCTTCAAGCACTCAAGCACACAATTCAACATTAGCGCTGGCACAAATCGCCCGAAATCCCACACCAGCAAGAAAAGCAATTAAAAATGCACAATTTCTAAAGGATGTGCGTGGATTTCAATTTGGCTCAGTGTGAAGTCTCTTCTGACCCTGCAAGCAAAAAAACGAGAGAATGATCGGGACTCTCCTCCATCTATAAATCACCTCTCTGTCCATGCTGGAGGTGTTGTTTAGCAGAGTCTTTCTTGTGGACACAAAAAAAAGCTTCTGCATTTCCCATCAGCAAGTCATTTTCAGCCAAACACCAGATTTCACACTCATCTGCTGTGTCCCAATGGGCTTTACTGTGGGTGGCTAAGATGCTACGCTAGCAGACACAACAGAATCCATTCACTGCTCCAAATGGACAGCCAAATACAAACAACACCACTAATATTGGAGTGCTGTCTATCTATCAGGCTTTTTGGACATATGTGCCTCAGCCTACGTTTCTGTGAAACATAAAATACGTTCCCACGGGTACAATTTGCTGCACATGTAAGATGACAAAACCACTAGAGGTCTACATTTTTGCAAAATGTCAAATGTAAAATACATTGCTCTGTGTACATCACTAGAGGGCGTTGTCTACATTTTTGCAAATTATAAAGTATGTTACTTGTGGTACATTTCATTACATGTTTTAGAAGACAAATCCACTAGAGGACGCTGTATACACTTTTGCAAAATGTAAAATACATTGCTCCGTGTACATTTTATAGTACGTTTCGATTACACATTCACTAGAGCAGGGGTGCTCAATCCTGTTCCTGGAGATCTACCCTCCTGCAGATTTCTGTTGCAACCCATATCAAACACACCTGCCTGTAATTATCAAGTGCTGTTTAGGTCCTATAATTGGTTCAGGTGTGTTTGATCAGGGTTGGAGCTGAACTATGCAGGAAGGTAGATCTCCAGGAACAGAATTGAGAACCCCTGCACTAGAGGGTGCTGTCTACATTTTTGCAAATTGTAAAATACTTTGCTCCGGGTACGTTTCATTGCATGTTTCAGAAGACAAGTCCACTAGAGGGCGCTATCAACATTTTTGCGAATTATAAAATATATACTCTTGGTACATTTCATTGCATGTTTCAGAAGACAAATCCACTAGACGGCGCTGTATACATTTTTGCAAAATGTAAAATATATTGCAATGACAGAGAGAAAGAGAGAGAGAGAGAGAGAGAGAGAGAGAGAGAGAGCATATCGATCACTGTTTTATTTATTTACAAGCACAAAGTCACATATTTCTGGTATTTGTTTAGATAAGAACACTTGAAATCTAGTAATTTTGCTTCTCCATTTAATGCATCCTGATTGTGGTCAGATTTATTAGAAAACAATGTCAAAAAATATTGAGAAAGAACATATTTATCATATATATTTTGCAGTGTATAAAACATTTCTAGCATAATTCCAATATAGTACATAGATCATTGTTTTATTTATTATGGATTTGTTTTAGATATGGGTTTGATATGGATTTGTTTTAGATAAAAACCCTTGACATCTTGTCGTTTTTGCATATCAATTAAAACAATCTTGATTCCAGGCACATTTATTGGAAAACAAGTCACAAAACGTCATTTTTTATGTGCAGTGCGTACCCCATTTTCTCATTTAATTTCCATACTGTGTGCGTGTGTGTATGCAGCATAAAACACATGCATTCATCCGTGCACAGATGGTTTTCAGCCGAGAAGGTGCAATTTAATAGATTTAGGAAGGTGCAAAGGTTTATTGGCCTCATGCGTCGATGCCAGTGATTTTCAGCGTGCAAGAAAACCCATCTGCTGAAATTAACTTAAGAGTGCTGCTTCGATAAAAGAAAAAACTAAACAAAAATACTTTATAAAAATGCCAACTTCATTACACAATCCATTACAGCGCAGTGCCAGGCGAGTGATTTATGCATTTGGTGGTCTAAATAAGCCACGGAGGAGCGATGTAGAGTCTGACCTTTCCATAAACACACCGAAACTAACGATAACAGACTCGCTGACTCAACCCAACATGATGTGCATCTGTTGTTTAATTACGTTTTAATCTAATTGTTGTCTTTCTGGAGTAATGAAGCACAAAATCGATTCATAATTCACGCGCTGTTCCCGTCGAAACGCGACACATTAGTCTTTCTCTTTAACTTCAAACTGAGATGCGGAGCGAATGCATAAAAAAAAAACATTTACGCTCGCCAATTTAGCTCTCAGCGTGAATGTGACGTGATTTTTTTTTACCTTTGTTCTCTCACATCCACAGCAAAACCTTGAGTAAAAGCCGCTGTGGCTGAATGGACGGACGACGTGTTGCTACTGGATAAACAAGTAATCTCAATGCCTGTGGCTTGTAATTGAATCAAGCTTTCAGAAGCTCAAAGGTTGGTGTGTTTGGGCACAATTATGACTGACGCTCTATTGATCAAGCAGTATTTTGCACATCGCTGTCAAAAACCAGCCAGAGCCCTTTTTGCTCACAGCTAAGATAAAATGCTGAAAGTCTTTGCTAAAAGCGAGTTATAAAAGTTATATTTCTGGCATAATGCGGTCCTGGCAGTCTTTGTAAAATATGTAAAAAAAATAATTATAATAGCATGTAAAAGATGAAAAGGGACTGTGAAAATAACCACAATTGATGTATATTTTTAGAGCGATTAACAAAAGTCAATTAAAATTGAATTCAGATAGTTTATGCATGACGTGCACAATTACAACAACAATCATTTGATGATTTTAAAAAGTCTATTTAGGCCATAAAATACTAATTAGCTTGTATTAACTAGCTAATTCGTCAGTATCCTTTTAGTTAGTTGTTTTAGCAATTGTCAGCCATGCGATATGATGATGATCAAAATATTCTAACGTTTTATTATACAATAACATATATATTGTTAAATAATATTGCATAATAATAAACTCTACAGTGACGAGGTGGCGCAGTGGGTAGCACGTTCACCTCATAGCAAGAAGGTTGCTGGTTCGAGCCTCGGCTGGGTCAGTTTGCATTTCTGTGTGGAGTTTGCATGTTCTCCCCGTGTTCGCATGGGATTCCTCCGGGTTCTCCGGTTTCCCCCACAGTCCAAACACATGCGCTATAGATGAATTGAATAAGCTAAATTGGCCCTAGTGTATGAGTGTGAATGAGAGTGTATGGGTGTTTCCCAGTGTTAAGTTGCAGTTGGAAGGGCATCCACTGCGTGAAACATATATGCTGGATAGGTTGGTGGGTCATTCCGCTTTGGCGACCCCAGATTAATAAAGGGACTAAGCAGAAAAGGAAATGAATGAATGAATAAACTCTACTTTCTACTTAAAAGTACAGTATATATATATATATATATATATATATATATATATATATATATATATATATATATATATATATATATATATATATATATATAGTATATACAAATCTCTCATTTAAATTAATGTTTAATAGGAAGCCATAGAATATTATATTTGTGCATATACATTAGATTAGTCAGTACTGAAGCCAAATCTGGAGCTAATCTAACACAATAACTTACAATAATGGTCCAAAAAATAATACACCCAAATGCTATAGAAAAACATTCATTCATTCATTCATTCATTCATTTTCTTTTCAGCTTAGTCCCTTTATTAATCCAGGGTCGCCACAGCGGAATGAACCCCCAACTTATCCAGCACATGTTTTACGCAGCGGATGCCCTTCCAGCTGCAACCCATTTTTGGGAAACATCCATACACACTCATACACTACGGTCAATTTAGCTTACCCCAATTCACCTGTACCGCATGTCTTTGGACTGTGGGGGAAACCGGAGCACCCGGAGGAAACCCACAAGAACGCGAGGAGAACATGCAAACTCCACACAGAAATGCCAACTGACTCAGCCGAGGCTCGAACCAGCGACCTTCTTGCTGTAAGGCGACAGCACTACCTACTGCGCCACCTATTACCTAGAAAAACATTAAATACAGATTAAATAAAGAGGAAAAATCAAGAGAAGCAAAAAAAAAAGAAAAATTTTGTTGAAATTTTATAGGTTGTAATTTTTTTTGCAATATTTTGCTTGAATTTAATTGTATTACCTTTTAATTTCTAAATATGTTTAGTGACTAAAATATTATTTTAATAAATCTAAATGCACTAAATACATAGCCCATATTCACTGAGAAATGGAAAAAATACCAATTTTCAAAATGGGGTGTACTCAATTATGCTGAGCACTGTATGTATACACACACACACACACACACACACACACACACACAGACACACACACACACTTTTAATATATATAAATAAAAATAATAAAAATAAATACAATAAAAAATCAGCAAGCACAAGTTGTATTAAACAAAATGAGTTTATATTATCATATGATAAAAAAACATCTGGCAAAATTATAATTTGTACATAAATATAGGTATATAAATATTACTTATTATCTAAGGTATTTAATAAAAAAATTTACTTACAATTGCTTTCTTTGTGTCTAGAATCACTCTGACCATTTTATATTCCTAGCAAAACCCATAAATATAAAGTATATATGATATAAATTGTAAATATAACTAAATTATATTATATTAAATATATCATCATCAAATACAAATTATAAGATACATACTTATAAAAAAATGCCAGAAAACAATACATACAATCCATACATAATTTTAAAAAAGCCATTTCAAGACCCTTTATAAATAAATATGCTTAAATATGCTTCGGACTACAAATTCACCAAGGGGTCCTGTCCACATTTTTTCTTTACGTAAAATATGTTGCTCTGGATATCTTTCACTGTACGTTTAAGATGCCACTCCACTAGAGGGCGCTGTCTGGAATTTTGCTAGGTGTAAAATATGTGTCTCCGGGTATTTGCGCATATCGATGCACATATAATAATATTAATAATATGATTTAAATATAAGTTTTATAATATAAATAAATGCCAGATAACATTCCATACATTTTACAAAATAATATCTAAAAAATCCAGTTCAAGATCCTTCATTAAAAAAAAAATCAAAACTCTTCCTTTTAAACTTTACAGGCATTCCCACAAAGCATGTGCACATTTAATAAGCTTAAACTCCTCCAATAAAAGGACGTTGTTTACATGAAGCGTTGCAACACAAATACTATTCTCTGTGGCTTTTGTATTACAAATGAATGAATTGTTCTGTACAGTCTGAACAAAGTCATTATTATTTAAGTCCATCTTGAAAGAGATTCGAGGAAAAAGTACAGTCTGAACGCACAATGAATGCCGAGTGTTGGGGCCCGAGCTCATGAATATGCATGCCGATTGTTTGCCAAACGAATGCAATATTGCTAAATATTGTTAAATAAATAAGAACAGGCAGCAATGAAATGCCGCAGCACTCGTGAGGTTCATCAAAGCCATAACAAACATCTTAATTAACAGCGAAAACCACCGTCCCACCAGCCCTGATGGCAGAATGGGAGTTTAGTCGTTTGTTTCAAAAGCGATTGAGCTGTCTACATAGGGAGCATTTAAGACATCAAAATATGGTGCTAAATGGTCCCAGTTACATTTCTTTGGCCAATTTCTAATGCAATTCCAGAATGTGTTGCAAGTATAAGAAATATTGATATTTAAAGGTGCAGTATGTAAGTTTGACACCCAGTGGTTGAACTAGGTATTGCACTCCTGGATCATAATAAAAGTACGCTAGGATGCCAGATTGTGTACAGGAGCGAGCGATTTAAACTGTGTTCTAAATAAATGCAACGACACGCGATAGAGGGAATATTTTCCATATTAATAGGAGTTTTTGTCCTAACCAACACCTCGAATTGATATATTAGAAATGGCTTCTATTTCTCACAGCTGAACAACAGAAACCTATGACAGCTAGATCACCTCAGGTAAGCCTTGTGTGCTTTATTCTGTGCTAAATGCTAACAATGCGAGTTTGAAAGCATTTTACATGGCATTTGTTGCCATATACTGAAAGCAGAAAGTTCACCTCAGATCTTGAAAATACAATAAACCGTCTGAAATTGAACTTTAGAACTAAACACATATGAGTGATTCAGCATCTACATTGATGTTAAAGTGGGTTAACATGTATTAAATAGATTCTAAACCTTACCGTTTCGTGAGCGAGTGCATATTCTGTGCTTCTGAAAGGCTGTATTTACATTTCTGCCGTGTTTCGTCTGGTGCAAACAGCCAAATAGCTGATCACTGCCTCTCTCGTCACAGCGTGTTGTTAGGACACGCGGTTACAATGTAACCTGCTCACTTAATGTTTACGTTCGTAATATTTATGTAATTTGCTAATTAATAACCTCATGTGGAACTGCATCTGTCTCCCATACTGTTCTTTTTGGTCACGGACGCATGCTTTCAGAGTCTTTCTGAATGAATGAATGAAATACGCTGTTTTCCAACAAGGCAACCCAGGGTGCTGACATATAATTGGCTAAACTGGCATCGTGCATATGAAATTTATATAAATAAAGACAGCGTTCCGGCACGGAAAACCCATTTTCAAAGCAGAATATCTGACTTCAGCATTGTTTTTCAGTTAAACAAGTATGTTCACTTGGGATGTTTCTTAAATATCTGCACACATATTATGGTATTTTTATGCTTTAGAAGAGTCAAAAACTTACATACAGCACCTTTAACAGAAGCACAAATATTGAGATTATTACATTACATTAAGATCATTACATACTAGAGAAGCTCACTGTAGAAATATCTGTAAATAAGAAGTGTTCAGTGTTTTTTTGTTATATTTTCCCATTTATTTCTGCTGTTGAATTGCATTATGGGATCTTGATCTTTCCTCCAACAAGTTTTAACCTTGAAAAGTTGGAAAAAGTGGCTTTTATGAACATTTTTAATAAGTTTAAAGTGATATATTGTGTACATTAATGCTGTATATTACGCTATAAAACCTTGTAATAAACTGCATCTTTTAGTTATTTTACAGACTTATTTCTCTATATGTTATTTCTTATACATTATATTATTTCAAACTACTAAAATGTCAATGAAAGTCTTCGTGTTAATCTGTATTGTTGAATTTTCAACATCAAAAGTCGACAGAGCAGAGATCAACATCCCATAATGCAATTCACAACCATAAATGAACCCAAAACACTTGTAAATCACAAAATACGGAAACTGTTAATTAACAGATATCTTTTAAAGTGATATGATACTATTTATATGTATAAGTAGGGATGCTAACAAGACATTTCTATGTAGTATACGTGTTCCCGCTGCTTGCAGTAAAAGAACACCTCTCAATAGTCACCACTGGCTTGCTTGGTTTGGGACTTGTGGAGCTGCGCATCGATGGATTTGCTCTTCAGTGTTTGCTCTTTCAGCAGTGAAAATTAAACCACATTGAACTGAACTAAACTGAACTTCAACTCTGAAAACTGCACTGACACAGTTTCAACTTACTATAATCTTCTATATTAAGCTGCTTTGACACAATCTACATTGTAGATTACATTGTAGCGCTATAGAAATAAAGATGAACTGAACTGAATTGAATAAAATGTGGTCATTTAATTGGCTTGTGTCTTTTTTAAACAATATAATTTAATTTATTGAGTTACATTTTAAAAGTCTTACATAATAACTTATAATCTGTATTACTATAGTGTTAAATAAGTTTCGGTTTTCGTCATTCAGACTTTTCAGTTTCGACTCAGAATTATAATTTCAGTGCATCCCTAAGAATAAGACGCATTTTATTATTATTATTATTATTATTATTATTATTATTATTATTATTATTATTATTATTATTATTATTGGACGTACTAGAACTTATTCAATAAAATTTAAATTAAATAAAAAAACATTATCCCCTGGTTTCACAAACAAGGTTTAAGGCTAGTCATGGATTAAATTGCAAGTTTGAGCTGTCTCAACTAAAAATAACTTGCAGTGAGATGTCTTAAAATGTCAGTGTCATTTTTTGTCTACAGGTGCACACTAGTGATGTATTTTTCTAAGGCTGTTTTTATAAATGTGGCTTAAATAGCCTAATTTAACTAAGGTCTAGGTCTGGCTTAAGCTAAGCCCTGTTTGGGAAACTGGGCCTATATTTCCACATACTAGCCAGTTCCTTGAGAGCCACAGGCTGCGTCCGAAACCGCCTACTACTCAGTAGGTACTGCATTTGAATTTAAACGTACTACTCGGCCGTTGGAAAAGTACGTTCTATACAGTATGAATGTGAGCAGTATGAATGGAATTCGGACATACTACATCCGCCATTTTGTCATGGTCACGTGACCTACCTGCGTCAGTTGCGTCGCTTCACGTCCATTCATAAATTCTCTCGCGGGGCATCATGGGATAGCGCAGCGTCCATGGGATGCGCACTTCAGAATCTCGCCGGAAGTAGTAAGTCATCCGGGTACTTCTCGCATACTGATTTTCGAATTCTATGAATTCGGACATACTACTCGGCTCGCATACTGGTTTAAGCCTACTGTATAGTATGGAAGTATGCGGTTTCGGACGCAGCCACAGTTCTGCACAGCTTAGTTTCAACCCTAATTAAACACACCTGATCAAACTAATTGAGTCCTTCAGGCTTGTTTGAAACCTACAGGTAAAGCTGCTGTCACACTAGAGTTTGAGCATGCGAAATTCTGTCGTGCGGCGCTGCGAAAAGGGACGGAATTAAACAAGATGATTAAACATTAAAAAAAGCCAGCGATTGGTCCATGTTTTAAATTTCTGTCCAGAGAGGTCATGTTTTGATCCTCGATTGGTCTCACGCAATCATGTGATGCAATTTCGCAGGTCAGAGTTCACCAAGCTTGAACTTTGCACCTTAGCAACCTGCGAAACTTGAGGCATGACCTTGCGTTTCCGGTCTGACGCATTCGCGTGCGTATGAATGGAAGTCTATGGGGAGAAAAGTCAAGTGTGACCGCAGATTAAGTGTGTTGAAGCCGGGTTGGAACTAAACTGTGCAGAGCTGCGGCCCTCCAGGAACTGGCTTTGACACCTGTGCTCTACATTATTCTATCAGCTCTGTTCCCAGGCTGTCTAAAATGTCATGATTTACCTCCAGTTTTTACAAAGCCCCACCTTCTGGAAAAGCCTAGAGTGCTCTGATTGGCCAGCTGACCCAATGCACTGTGATTGGCCGAATTCCTTAAGCATGTAATGCGCCTTATAGTTATTGCCACTTTCATAAATTAAATACACTATATTTTACACCCTGTACATTATTGCAGCACCTCTACACTATAAAAAGCCAGTTAGTTTACTTTACTCTAAAAAAACAAGTAAATTAGAAGCAGGAAAAATAAAAGGGAGTAAATTAAAGCCTTAAAATTATGAATAAAATTATAAAATGTAAACTATGTTATTTACAACTCAAAATAAACAACTATAAACTATGTATATTTTAATTATAACAATTGAAGATAAGTTAACTTAACAGTTTCTAGTTATTTGTTTACTCGTGTTATTAAAGTAAAGTCAACTTGTCGATTTTAAGGCAACAAGTTTACTCATGTTTTTCAAAGTAAAGTAGCTAATTGCTTTTTACAGTCTGTCTAAAACACTGACTGAGTTTCAGTTTCTACATATTTCTACTTTCCGAATAGCTCTGATTGCTTTGATTGGCCAAATGTGTATTGAGTGCTCTGTGATTGGCCAAACACTTAGAGTGTGTCAGAAATGTAACAACTCTTAACATAATCATCGGTTTCAGCTTGCAAGACTTCTAAAGCATCTATTAACATAGACTGTTAATAACAGTGTCACCAGTCTGGCTGTGAATTATGCTAATATTTTAATATATGACATTAATGAATTAATGCTGACAACATGTGGGTTCAGGCGGGTCTGGATCAGTGTTCTCTGTTAGATAGGATAAATCCCTTTTGTAGAAAATGAATAATCAGTAACTCTGCAGATCGTATACATGCACAGATATATTACACACTACAGAAACAACAGTATAAAGTACTATAATATCATTGTGCAAATAGCAGTACTTGTGTGCCAAAGCACTTCAAATCCGTCACTTATGAGGTTCCTGCCAATGCAGGCAGAAGACAGCAAATCTCACTGTGTTTTATTAGTGCATATACTACATACCCACTGCGCAAGACACATCCAAACGACATCTATTACACTGGCAGACGCAATATAGACATGATATGCATGTCTGTCTATGTTTAGTGGGTAAATTAGAGCATTTATTAGTGCATAAGACTTTCTCCAGAAGAATAAAATATTATAGGAAATACTGTGAAAATTTCCTCGCTCTGTTAAACATTCATTCATTCATTTTCTTTTCAGCTTAGTCCCTTTATTAATCAGCGGCACCACAGCAGAATGAACCGCCAACTTATCCACCACATGTTTTACGCAGCGGATGCCCTTCCAGCTGCAACCCATCACTGGGAAACACCTATACACTCTCACTTACAAACATACACTACGAACAATACCTATAGCACCCGGAGGAAACCATCGCTTACACACACAGAAATTCTTACTGACCCAGCCGAGGCTCGAACCAGCGACCTTCTTGCTGTGAGTACCCACTGTGCCATGGCGCCGCCCTCCTGTTAAACATAATTTGGGAAATATTTGACAAAGAAATTCACAGGTGGGTTAATAATTCTGACTTCAACTGTATTACAGTACACAACACCATTATATGCGTGCGAGTTCATGTATGAGCTCTTCCTCTTTCGCTCAGCAAAGTGAGGCACTTCATAGTCCTCAGAAATCTCATGTGGCGAGACCTCACCTGCAGGGTTGCCCTGATAAATCACCTCCCCGATGAATTGCATCTGAATTGCACCTGCAGTGCGCTGAGACCGTCAGAGGAATGGAAATCAGGGGACTAACAGCCTGTGGCCCTCCTCTCGCTAGGCATGCTAATGCTGTAGCGATTACCTGAACAGGGGAACTCCATCTGTCCCATTCTGAATCACTGCGTGTTGGCATCAGCCCCTGTTTATGGGGATGTTGGTGCTCAAATTTGTCCAGAATATCTCATATTAGCAGATCTACTTCAATTCCCATTTACATACAAGGGTTTTCAGTGTTGAATGGGTAAATGTATTGACCCCTCCCCTTAATGAAACCCCCATCTTTACAGTTTTCGCCACAATTTTGTATAAAGCAGGCATGCAAAGCACAAAGACATACAATTAATATTAATTTAACATGTATTTGCATGCATCAATTTGGCAAACCATTTCATCCAAATCTACTCACTAATCAGAAAAACAGAATCTCCATGTAGAACAATCCATAAATGTGCAAAGGTCTCTTTTTTAATCACTTTAATTTAACTAAAACACTGAGAGCTATTTTTGTGTGAACGCACTGTCGCGTTTTTAATAACTTTGAGACTTCCACAGCATTGATCCTTAGATAATTGGTCTGATCTTTTGACACACTCACAGTAGGCACAGAAAGCATTTGCCATGCCAAGTGTCAGATTGCATCTACTTTAAATGAGCCACAGTCCATAACTCTGGAAACTCTCTTGCAGAGACAAAAAGGCAAATATACATTCGAGCAATGCCATGCAAATGTTAACTTTGCCATAAAAAAAACTAAATAGTGAAACCCTTTCTATGTTGCTTGCTTGGGCTTGCATTTTACAGTGGTGTAAAAATACTCAAAATGTCTTACATTGTCACACAAGTGCACATCTGTCACATCCATAACGGAGAGACGTCACATCCATAACTAAGCTTTTCCCTCATAAATGCAAAATCAAATCAAATCAATCATGTTTGTTCTATAGAGAGCCAACTCTCATCCTTTTGATTATCCTTTTGGGTTGTGTAGTTTAATTCACTGGATTTCTACAAAGTATATTGTTTACTGTAAACCTACACACTTTTTTTGGTCACATCCACAACGCATGTTTATTTTCCTCATTTAAAATATAAAATGATCCCACAACTTCAACATAGGTTTATTCTGAAAATGTAGCCCTATGTACATTTCTGGAGATCGCAAATTATGTAGCCAGAGCTACGTATGGCTGCATTTCATCTTTAAAGCTGCGGTCACATTGCACGTTTCTCCCCATAGACTTCCATTTATACGCACGCAAATGCATCAGACTGGAAATGCAAACTCGTGTGAAAAGTTTCGCAGTTCGCTGCGTTGAAAAGTTCAAGCTTGGTGAACTCTGACCTGCGAAATTGCATCACATGATTGCGTGAGACCAATCGAAGATCAAAACATGACCTCTCTGAACAGAAATTTAAAACATAGACCCATCGCTCGCTTATTAAAATGTCTAATCATCTTGTTTTATCTAACCCCTTTTCGCCACGACGTACAACAGAATTTAGTGTGACTGCAACTTAAAACAAATGCTACAGAGTGGTATGATGCCATTCCTTTTCTCGGTTACCAGCTGACCGCTTACCTCCGTCTGGACAGCTTTTCCGCTTTTTGACGGTGGGCTTGAGATGCAGAGTGGATTTGACCACCACAACAGGGTTCGAGCCCAGTGAAGAACAGTTCCAGAAAGCAGGGAAAACAAAAACTATAGCTAAAAAATAGAATAAACAAGTAAATAACAGGGTGAGAATGTGGTCAAATCTGAAAAAAAAAATTAAAATCAGGGGGCTTTTCTTTTTCTGGATTGCTTTTGAAAACACTGTCAGTTTGGTTTAGGGAAGTTGGTGGACGCTTGTCAATCGGTGAGGGAAGGGGGAGAGTGCATCAGTCGATCGGTCAGTCAGTCAGTCAGTCAATCAACAGCGGCCTCTGGTGGATTTACGTGAGAACAGCAGGCACTAATGACACTCAAGAGAGAAATATAAGATCTCCAAAAGTGTACACAGCGGCCTCTGATGGATTTGCGAAAACAAAAACTGCAAAAAAAAAAAAAAAGTACCTCCTAGGATGTATTTGGTGCTCTTCAGAAATGTATATAGAGGTACGTAATCAGAATGAGCCTGGGTGGCACAACTCTGTGGTTAGTTGTTCTGGATAATATAAAGCGATGTTCTAATATAATGTTAACATTCATTCATTTATTTTCTTTTCGGCTTAGTCCCTTTATTAATCCGGTGTCGCCACAGCGGAATGAACCGCCAACTTATCCAGCATGCTTTTAGGCAGCGGATGCCCTTCCAGCTACAACCCATCTCTGGGAAACATCCACACACACTCATTCACACTCATACACTACGGACAATTTAGCCTACCCAATTCACCTGTACCGCATATCTTTGTACTGTGGGAGAAACCGGAGCACCCGGAGGAAACCCACGCAAACACAGGGAGGACATGCAAACTCCACACAGAAATCCCAACTGACCCAGCTGAGGCTCGAACCAGCTACCTTCTTGCTGTGAGGTGACAGCACTACCTACTGCGCCACTGCGTCGCCTAATGTTAACATATACTCTGTTTTTTACTGCAAATGTCACATCTATAATGCTGGAATTGCAGCCAATGCTTCTGAAAAACAGCAAACGGATAAGGCTATAGAGTCTTGTGAATATTTATGAGGTATTGTTGATGTATAGGACTACTCGCACTCATCCATGTCACATTCAATGACGGTTAGTCAAGTGCTCTTTTTTTCTATCTAACAACATTTCATAGGTCTTCAAATGGCAATGTTCTCTTACAAAAGAAAGTGCACACGCAATCCCATGCACATCTAATCTACATGCACAACACCCAAGACAACGTCTCTTCCAATCGTGTTTAGCATGATTGCTTCCCGATAGCAAAGTCTGGCAGCTGACACTGTGTTACAGAAAAAGATCTGTGCTTGCAATATGGGACATGCGTCATTTACCGCGGATGGGTCGCTTTGGCGCGGCGTGTCTACATCAATCAGTCAAATCATGGTCAGCTAATGAGTGTGGCACAAACAGCAGAGAGTTTCATTAACATTGTGTCATTAATTGGCGCAGGATGACCGTGAGTTGTTCCTATGACAACTACAATGAGCAGTCGGCCAGAAGTGTTATTTAGACCACTTATTAAACATGACCGAGTAAAAAAATCCATTGTTATCAAGAGGCCACTTGAACTTCAGCGTGCAGACATGTATATAACTCCCCACAGGATACACTGTACACAGCCTATTCCAGCTCCTAGAGGTAATGTTCTTACTGGAAAACGCTCGATTGTAACAGGTTGTCACTGCTGAACTTTAGCTGTTTGCATACATAAATAATGGCAATGAAAGAGCCCCCTGGTTGCCTTAATTTCCCCCGACAAGCACAGCAAACTGCCGGAGTTCATTTCACTGCTGAATCTGGCCAGAAATAGTGATCTTCCTGCTGAGTAACAAGACGTACATTTAAATTATAATAGAGTTTGGGCAGCATCGTTTTTCCCGAAAACATCCTGCCCTAAGATTCGTTTAAGATTACATGCGCACTCGGTCTGTCAAAATATATTTCAAACAACTGTACTTTGAGTTATGTGAGGTCAGCCGTGGTTAAGAAGACATTGTGTGCTTCAGAGAACAACTGGAAAAGACTTGAAAGTGAGAAAGCAGAAACTAATCAAAACATACTTGCACATACTAAGTGTCCCTCTGGATCTTGTGGTTAAGCACTCGGCTCAAGGATACAATGGCATTGGGTTGCTTCTTGTGCTATTTTTACCTAGAACTATTTGGCTCCCAATTCTTACTCTATACTATAACTTGCATTCCCAACAACTATCAATGCCGAGCCAGACCAAAAAAAAAAGGTCAATGTTAAACCTACTTACCTTAAGGAACTTTCTGATTTTGGCAAACACAACAGAGACACATTTGTTATGAAAACCCCAAAAATTTTGTCAAATTTGGTCAATGTGGTCCAATATTAAGGTTTCAGCTTACTTCTTTTCAATGCCCAACCCATATTGATAAGCATTAGTCTGTAGTAAACCACAATTCACAATAGCAACAATCACTTCTCCAAACATAGGCCCCAGAAATCCAAAGTTGGCCTTTTATGTGACCCTTCTTACCTCTAAGAGCATCATAATGTTGGCAAAACAGGATTTGGGCACATTCAGCTTAATGGCCCCAATAATTTAGTTGAACCTGGCAAATATGAGCTGAACTCAGATGCCGATGATTTTTACCTTCATCATTTCAGAGCTCAGCCCAGATTTGTAACCTCTACACTACATTTTAACAACATTCACAAAAGCTATAGACACTGCTTTATTCCTAGGCCCCAGAAATGAAAGGTTAGATCTTATATGTGATCTTTCTTACCTCAAACGGCATCATTATGTCGCCCAACATGATGGCTACAAATCTGTCATGATGACCTTAACAATGTTGTCCAACATGGATTCAGCTGTAGGTTTCAGCCTACACCCTTAACATTCCAAACTCTGATTGTTAATGTCTACACTTTACAGTGTCATTCTACAGACACTTCCCCATTCCCAGGTTCCCAATGCAAGTTTAGACATTGTATGTGCTTAAATTGCATTATAATATAAACCAACTTGATGAAGTTAAATCCGCTTTGATAACATCAGCAATTTTGTCAAACTTGGCAAACATGACAAGAATTCTATTGCAGGAATTCAGTTCACAATGTTTAAGTGGATAGTGTAGACTGTTAACTACTACACTGTGCTTTGACCATCATTACCAACGGGTACAGATTCTACCCCATTCCAGGTATCTGGAAATGCAAGGTTAGACCTTTTATTTGACCTTTCTTACCTCAAAGAGCGTCATCATCATTTTGGCCAACAGGATGGATATAAATCTTCCACGATGACTCCAAAAGTTTGTTCAACTTGGCAATTATAACATGGATTCAGCTGTAGATTTCTTTTCAGCCTACATAATCTATACTCTAATCATCATTCACAACAGCTACAGATGCTGCCCCTTTCCCAGGCCCCAGAAATGCAAGGTTAGACCTTTTATGTGATCTTTCTTACCTCAAACATCCTCATAATCTTGACCAACATGACACCAACAATTGTGTTGAATTGGCTAACATGACATGGATTCAATTTTCAGCTTACAACTTTTTAATGCACAACCCAGATTAACTACTACAAGTAAAGCTGCTGTCCAATTTCCAGGTTGTGTAAATGCAATGCTTTTTATGTGGCCTTCTTACATCAAACAGTTTCACTTTGAACTTTGATCGAAATGATGGAGATCGATGACTGGAAATATGAGCTGCACTCAGTTATAGGTTACAGCCTACACCCTTTTACACTGTTAACTTCAATATTGCACTATAACCATCATCCACAGCAGCTATAGGATTCCCTACACCTCCCACACCATAGAAAGTCAAAATTAGATCCCTGGCAAGTTTGAGCCAATCTTGAAGTAGGGATTCAACCCACAACCTTCGATTCTCAACCGAGATTGTTATCCACAACACTACGCAACATCAATCACTGACAACAATTAGAAGATGCAGCTTTCTACCAATTCCCAGAAGAATAAGTTGAGTCTGCCTACCTTAAAAAGCCTCAAGATGTTGGCGACCATGATGGAGACTGAGCTGGCAGCCGCGCCGATGACGCCAACAATTTTGTCGGGTTTGGCAAATATAGGCTGGTCTCCATTGGCACAGCGTACATCCGAACCATCACGCTCAATGAGAGCTTGCACAAAGGTTAACGACTGCTCCAGAGCGTAAGTGTCCCGCGAGCAGGTGTCCAGAATTCGGGCACCCAACGTCACGTTGGGCAACAGATCAGGGTCTTTATTGATGAGGTCAATGGCAAACAGCATTGCCTCTAATCGGTGAATGCCTTTCTCCTTCTTTAACTCTCCGCAGGGAACCCCACGCTCACCCCGAGCATGAACCGGAAACAGGCCACCCAGGATAATATCGCCATCCAGACGGATAGAGTGGGCATACTCAATTGGTGGCGTCTCCACCTTCTGGAGGGAGACTGGGAACCAGTAGCAGAGAAAAACAAGCAACTGGTATTGAGTCCGGCTTAAGCACACAAGATCCATATCCACAGAGTTTTGGGGAAAATCTGAAGAAGCAAAGGGATAAAAATTCCAATTGGTGGGACTAATGGGGAAGTAGGTGGACAGGAAAATCCATGGCCATTTCAAAGCTGAAGCCAAGCACCCTTAGGTTGCCACAGTTGTGCGTCATGTGACCGGCAGCAGGTGATTTAAGGAGACTCTCAAAAGTGTTAGATAGGAAGTAAACAAGTCCCTTTTAACATCCGAGCTCCGACCGTCTCACATCTTCAAACGCATCTAAAGCAAAAGAAAACATTGTATGAGTGGCTGCACAAAGAGAAATCAAACATGAATCAGACACAATGTATGCAAGCAACAAAGCAAACTCATCAAACACACGGACATCTTGACAGGAAGGAAATTACATCACACAGTCATTTGGAGCTCTGTGTGGTCTTTCATTTCTGCCTCATTGAATGCAAAAAAAAAAGAAAAAGATGCTCACATTTGCATAGCCAACCAAAGATATTTCGCAGTGAGAGGAAATCTGACTGTTTGCATATAATGGAGCAGTTGGGGTGATTCTTACAGTTTGGCTTTGTGGACTGGAGTGGGACAGAGAGTAATCAAGGTTATAGAAAGAGTTATAGAAATTGATTTTTTACACCAGTTTTTTTTGGCCAAGATGCACAGAGATAGAAATTTGGGCAGATGCAGAAAGACAATAATTATTATACAGACAAGGATTAAGCTTAGTCCCAGACTAAAATATAAGTCTGAGCTGTTTCTACTGAAAGAAACTTACAGTCGCTGATCTTAAAATATTTCAGTGCCTTTATTTTGTCTTAACTACACCAGCAATGAAAAAATTACTAATTGAACTATGGCCTAATCCTGTCTGTGAAACCAGGCCTTAAAGGGGATAGTTCACCCAAAATTGTAAATTCTGTAATCATTTACTTATTCCAAACCAGTTTGAGCTTTTCATTTAAGGAAATACTGGAAACTGATAACCATTGACTTCCATAGTACTAGTTTTTCCTACTATGGACATCAATGATTGCAGGTGATTTCAAATTGTGCTCAATAGAACAAAACAATGGTATAGAAGAAGTCAAGGGTGAGTAAATGATGACATAATTGTCATTTATGGGTGAACTATTCCTTTAAAGTTTATGGATATTATGCATTAAACATAACCACAATATAAATAGTGTTCTTAAAGTTATATAGGATGAAAATTTAGCGGTGGGGAGGCTCATTAAAACCCTACATCATGCTATTCTAACATGTAAATATAGCTGTTTATCTTTACTGATAAGCTGTAATAAATACTGTAGTATACTTTATATACTTTTTACTATAGAGAACTGTGTATTATTTTAATTAGTTATAATTATTAATCATTAAAATTAGTATTATTATAATTTACCCTATACTAGGGGTGTCCAAACTCGGTCCTGGAGGGCGGGTGTCCAGCTAAGTGTAGCTCCAACTTGCTTCAACACACCTACCAGGAAGAGTCTAGTATACCTAGCTTGATTAGATGGTTCAGGTGTGTTTGATTAGGGTTGAAGTTAAACTCTTCGGGACACCGGCCCTCCAGGACCGAGGTTGGACACCCCTGCCCTATAGTGTACAGTAAAACTACAGTGTTGGTTTATACAGATTTGTTTATGTGACTATAGTTTGGACCATAACACTTGTACAATAACCACAACAGAATTATTCAAATACTTTACTATTTAGTGGCACAAAAAGAAGGAAAAAGAGGGTAAGATCTCATCTACTGCACTTCCATTGCTATCTTCCAACTTCTAATATCCAACATCAAAGCCGCTTTTCTTTCCTTTTATCCAAAACATAGCAACCTTTTAAAAGACAGCTCATTTTCAGTGCTGTTGGCACACACCAAGCACATGAAACATATCAGTAAGCCCAGACAGAGAGCTCCTCTCGTGAAACACCTCCACATGTCCACTTTACAGTGGAGAGCCGTCGTTTTATTACGCGCACCGAGCGCATTTACGCACTGCTTTGCGCTTCCGAAAGACACATGCTGCGCAATCTGCCGCCTCCATGCGCCAAGAGCATCACTCCACAACATAAAGGAAGTCCATCGCACACTTGTGAATGTGATTCTGCTCTCCTGGTGAGCCACAAACGCCACTGAAATTCCCACACAAACCCAGGCACTACAAATTACGCAGGACAGATCTCATCAGTATCCCTGGCTCCTACTGTGAGCTTTATATTACCATTAAGATAACATTCACCGCACTCTATTCTATTCCAATATCTCCATTCTGCTGTAATGACTCTGTATTGATTCCAAATGACGTCCTGCTCTGCCCTATACGGCTCCATTCATCTTTAAGTGCGCACATGTTTCTCGACTTTGAATTGAAATGCATTTGCGTATATGATAGTGTACGTGAATACGCCTAATTGGATTTGCCCCTACTCGTTTGCACGAATTAATCTCTATATGAGAGCTCGGGTCTTCCCTCTCTTCTGTCGTTATTTCGGAGACAGATGGAGTTATTACCCTGGCAGACGCAGTGTGTCCCATTTCTCTTTTTAATTTACACGAATCAGTATGTGTCAAGCAGAACCATCCTCTACTGGAGATCCCATTATATTTCCTCCAGTAGAACCGCTCTCGTAGGAATCCAGAGCTCTTTCTATAACTATAGTTGAAAGAAACATCGGCATGCAATTTAGAGTTTCTAATCTGCCAATGCAACTCGTTATTAAGGCATGGGAAATCACTGTATATAGATCCCGCGTGGACGGCACTCATTCATAATCTGAACTGTATAGAGCTAATAGACAATGTTGTGTTAATCAGCATGCATGCGAGCGTGTGCTTTTACGCGCATTCCTTTGATGCAATGCACTGAGTCTAATCAACACAGCATCTGCATTCTCGTCCATTGCTTTACATGCATCGCCAACGCGTGGGAAAAAAATGTTTAATTAAAAGCATAACTAGTATATATTAAGTAATAAAGTGATATTAAGTCAGAAATAGACACTGCAAAATTCCTTTAGTTCAAATATGCATGAAATATTCCATGAGCAAACATAAAATGGACACTAATATTGTATACTGCATTATAAAAAATGGTAAATTAAAGTAGCATACGAGCATTGGGAGTGCAGAAGATGAGATCTTACCTTCTTTCTGCTCTCTGATGGTGGTTTGTGGTGCTGAAATGAACAGCGCATCACCAAAATCCTCCCTGTGAATGTGATTGCTCTCTCACTCACACACTCTCTCTCCTTCCTCTTCCGTGCATCACATGCAGTCTGAAATGAAACATGCTCTCGTTTCAGAAGGGAAATGCACAGGAACGTTTGCTCAAGATGATTAAGGGAACACCCACTGTTTGTGCGCAAAAACGCGCGCAGGAGTGCGGCAATATTTAATGTGAAGACACTTATTTTGGATTCTGCTTATTCGGGACAAATAGAATATCAAAAGCTCAATGAAAGCTCAGGTTTCAATCTCAACATTTCAATCTAGTATAATCGAACAGAATAAATACATAATGAAATAAATAAAATATTAAACACAATACAGTTCAATTTATTGATTCTGAATACATCTAAATGCATGCAACTACATTTTACGCATGCAATAATGCATATAATTTACTAATTGAATCATTATTTAGGCCCTTTTTATTGGACGCAACAAACTAATGCCACCTCTGAATAATGAACTTGCATTTAGACGCACTGGAATGCTTGGGAATGTCACATTTTACTTCAAATGAGGGTGTGTAAATAGTGCGCCACTGCCCTCTAGTGTTAAACAACCGCTCACTGGGTTCCAAGACTCTGCAGGTCCTAAATTATTCACCACAGCACTCTTTAAAACACGTCTTTTTATAAATAGGATTAATAATGCATTTAATGACTCGTTTTATGTATGGAATCAGAGTGTTGTGTTTTAATCGACAAGATAAACAAACTTACCGTCATTTCGGAAAAAATGAAACGACCACGACACACGAAATAAGATACTACAGTAATTTATAGTGAATACTGTAGTTGCTTCTCAAACTCGGTCCTGGATGTCTGGTGTCCTGCAGATTTTGGCTCCAACTTGCGTCAGTTCACGCCTGTAAGGATGTTTCTAGAACGCCTAGTAAGAGCTTGATTAGCTAGTCCAGGTGTGCCTAATTGGAGTGGGCGCTAACATCTGCAGGACACCAGACCTCCAGGACGGAGATCGAGAAGCCCTGCTAGTGTTTTTGAACAACACTGAAGTGTTTGAATTAATACTACACACATGAAATAGGATACTACAGTAATTTACAGACCATTTCAATGTGGTGATGTCAATGGCCCATGAACATTTCCTGCTTGTTGTCTATATCATATCTGAAATGACAAGAGGTGATTCAAGCATAACTCAATGTATGAAAATGTACAGCAGGAAATACGTCAGGACCATTGTTATTGTTTACATCACTCAAAATGGCCTATAGTAAATACTGTATTGTTTTTAAACCATACTATAGTGAAGTACTTGAATTAATACTACAGTTATCATCATAACATCTATAGTAATGCAAACAAATTACGCATTAGTGTAGTTTTACTATATACTCTGCAGAAAATGCAGCGTTCCACACAATTCCTTCATGTTGTCACAACACAAATCATTTAAGTTAGCTTATTTTTTTTTTTACAAATTTAAGTGGATTGAACTTTAAACAATTAAGTTGTCCAAAAAGAACAAGCAGCAAAAGTGATTTTTTGAGTGTACTGAGGTACAATAGGCTCAGTTATACTGCAATACACCACAGTTTACTATAGTAGAACAAATGGAGAATAATATTGTATTCTCCTGTATTAAAATTTAAAAATTAAAGTAATATACGAGCAATGGAAGTGCAGTAGATCAGACCTTACTTTGTTTTTAAGCCATATTATAGTAAAGCAAATCTACATAAACCCAGTAGTTTTACTATATACTATCGGGTAAATTGTACTGCAATACACCACAATTTATAATAATAATAATTTATTCTTATATAGCGCCTTTAAAACTTAATTCTCAAGGCGCTTTACACCAGAGAAAGACAGATATAAAACAGT
Organism: Danio kyathit; assembly: GCA_903798195.1. NCBI lineage: Eukaryota > Metazoa > Chordata > Actinopteri > Cypriniformes > Danionidae > Danio > Danio kyathit. The sequence goes on along the minus strand of LR812522.1, from coordinate 5,106,262 downwards.
TTAGAATAACACTAAAAATGAATCATTCTGGCTAAAGACATTCACAATTGGTAAAACAAAACAAGTTTACTATAGTAAAAGGAATGGAGAGTAATATTGTATTCTCCAGTTTAAAATATCCTAAATTTAAAGTAATATACAAGCAATGGAAGTGCAGTAGATCAGATCTTACCTTGTTTTTGAACCATACTATAGTAAAGCATTTGAATTCATCTGTTGTGGTAATTGTACATGTACTATAGTAACAACAACAACTATAGTAATATAAACAAATCTACATAAAACCAGTAGTTTTACTATATATTATAGAGTAAATTATACTTCGATATACCACAGTTTACTACAGTAAAAAGGAATGGAAAATAATATTGTATTCTCCAGTATAAAATATCCCAATTTAAAATACGAGCAATGGAAGTGCAGTAAATCAGATCTTACCTTGTTTTTGAACCATACTATAGTAAAGCATTTGAATTCATCTGTTGTAGTAATTGTACATGTACTATAGTAACAACAACAACTATAGTAATATAAACAAATCTACATAAACCCAGTAGTTTTACTATATATTATAGGATAAATGATACCTCAAGACACCATTTACTACAGTAAAAAAGTATTTAACTACAGTATTTATAAGCATTTAACAACACAAAGTTGTAAACAGTACTAAGGCATCACGGTGGCACAGTGGGTAGCATGATCGCCTCACAGCAAGAAGGTCACTGGTTTGAGCCTAGACGAAGTCAGTTAGCATTTCTGTGTGGAGTTTGCATGTTC
>LR812522.1:5072982-5100482 GCA_903798195.1 Danio kyathit | reverse complement strand
AAGCATTAAAAACCCTTACATACTGTATGAACAGTATAACAGAAAAGTTTTGCAGTTTTAAAAACTTGACTTTTCAAAACTGCAGTAAACCCTGAAATTGTCCTATGCGTAATCATTAGCTCAACTTTGCATCAAGAACGAGCCTTAGAGAACGTAGTATTGTACTAGTAAAACTGAAGGCAGAATTGCATACTTTTGAGCCTGAAAGGTAAGTGCAGATCTGCTCACTGAAGTATTGCATGCATTTCTGCCAAACAGGGAATTGCAGAAAGACTCATGATTGAATAATCTGCCTTCTGATGTCTTGGCAGTATTGCATGCATTTTTGGGACAATATGATGCAATAATTTAAGGAAAAAAACAAGTCCTGTGACGGAGCAACGTGATTAATACCAAGAAATGTTTTAAACACAATAAAAAACCCTTAACTACTGTAGGAACAGTATAACAGAAAAGTTTATCGGTTTTAAAACCTTGACTTTTCCAAACTGCGGTAAACCTTGAAATGGTCCCATGCCTAACTGTTAGCTTGATTTGCATCAAGAGCGAGCTTTAGAGAAGGTAGTACTGTACTAGTAAAACTGAAGGCAGAATTGCATGCTTTTGGGCCTTGAAAATAAGTGCTCACTGAAGTATTGCATGCATTTTTGCCAAACAGCGAATTGCAGGAAGAATTGTGATTGCATGATCTGCCTTCTGATGTTTTGCCAGTATTGCATGCATTTTTGGGACAATATGATGCATTTATGTGAAGAAGAAAAAAAAGCAAGTGACAAATGGCCATAGAAACCCAAGGCAACCTTACTTGAAGATCAGAGAGCTTGTCTGGTCTCCACGGTCCTGTGACGGAGCGGCGTGATTAATACCAAACCGGCGCTGTTTCCAAGGCCACGGGTGACTTATCTTAATTGCTTCTTAAAGAAGTGCCCCTCTCGGCTCAACGGGGACCCCGAGGGCTCTTTAAACCTTGAGGTGAGACCTAATTTCCAGGGCCTTGCTGTGGCATCCATGCTTCATTCTTCCGTGCAGGAAGTCCACCCTGGGATTCCTCCTATTCATTAGCAGCAAGGCTGTGGTTGCAATCCGCCAATCAACCAACTCCCGCTTCAACACACACCGGCTGCTGTGCCAGCCAAATTCAGGAGGCAGAACGAACACAAGCACAAAAACTAGTGACTTGCCAACCTGCTTGGTCTTTTAAGACATCGTTAGCTCAATTTTGCATTAAAAACAAGTTTTAGGAAAGGTGGTATTGCACTAGTAGAATTGAAAGCAGAACTGCTTATTTGCCCATGAAGATTGACAATATTAGCCATAAATATTATCCCTGTTTGGCTATTGCAGAAAGCATTGTGATTGCATGATCTGCCTACTGAAATGTTTTGGCAGTATGGCATGCATTTTTGCCAGACAATAGCAAGACGTATTATGATGACATGATCAACTTTCTGAGATGATCAAGGCAAATTCAAAGGATAAATGTGTGCAGTTTATGCCAAAAAGGCAAATGCACAATGAGGTAGCCTACTGTACCATTTAAAGGAGACCTATTATGCCCCTTTTTACAAGATGTACAATAAGTCTCTGATGTCCCTAGAGTGTGTATGTGAAGTTTCAGCTCAAAATACCACACACATAATGTTTTAAGACTCTTCGAAACTGACCCATTTAGGCTTTGATCATAATTGTGCCGTTTTGGTGACTGTCACTTTAAATTCAAATGAGATTATGCTCTTTTCAAAAGAGGACGGAGCTATAAATGCCTGTGTGTCAGCATAGTGGCAGATTCAAAAACAAGACAAACGTTCTATGCTAATCAGGGAGATATCGTCACAAATGCCTTATATAAGCCAATAATGCCTAATATATCGTCACTAATGGCTTTCCTCTTCTGATGACACGTACAAACGGAGAATGTCAATCAAAGTGTTTCTCCAGACTGTTTTTATCAAGTGAGATTATAAAAAATTAAATTAATAAATTTTTACCATTAGAAGCTGGATAAATTCACACACTGCTGCCACACAACTGTGTATAAACCCCCTATAAAAGTGATTTATGCATAACAGGGATGTTTCAGTCCAACTTGAGGAGTATTATAAGCATTTTAACAAAAAGCCAATTGCAGGATTCATATTTATGTAGTGCTCTGCCTTCTGACATGTTCTGAGTAAACTCACAAGCAGAACTGCATCCAGCTTTTTGCTTTAAAAAAGCAACCGCAGGACACATTATGATGAAAGTGATCTGCCTTCTGAGATGTTTTGGCCAAATTCAAAGCAGACTGCAGAATGCACTGCAGTGAAATGATCTGTCTTCTGAGATGCTCTGGCCAAATCAGGGTAGTATGGGATGCCTTTTTGCAGAATGCATTACAATAAAATAACCAGAGTTTTGAGATGTTTTCGACAAAATCTGATAAGCAGACCCCCCCCCCCCCCCCAAAAAAAAAAAACGTGTAAAGCATTTAGAGTACTCAGAAAAGCGCCATATAAATGTAAAAAATAATTTTTATTAATTAAACTTTAAAGCAGATCTGTATGCATTATTTGCCAAAAAACGAGATTTTCAGAATGATCTGATGAAGATGATCAGATCTATAGTGATTCTAAAATGTGCTGGTGAATCTGAAGTCAGGATTAGATGCATTTTTTCCTAAGAAGACAAGTGAAAAATGCATTATGTTGAGTAAGTAAATAAAATAAATAAATACGTTTGTGGATAATGCAAGATACAATGTCTTGTCTTGCATGTCTTATAAATACCTGTATTTCCTGTAACACCTTGATGTAAAAAGAAAAATACTTGAATGTTTAACCAAGGTTCATGTGTGCAATGTATTGCTCCAAATTGTAGTATTGATGCATTAACTTTGCACCGTGCTCTTGTCTAACTCCACCTGAATCAACTGGATGTTGAGTTAAGTGAGTGTTGCCAGTGTAGAGTACTGGATATCAGTTCATTTCAGTTCGTTTTGTGCCTTCTAGGAAACTAACTCACTGTAAAAAGCAACTAGGTGACTTTACTCATAAAAAAATAATGAAGTTTGGATTTTAAGGCAACAGGTTTACTCACTTTCTTTAAGTAAAACAACTAATTGCTTTTTTTTTTTACAGTGTTTGTAGGCAGTGGACCAGAGATGAGCAAACTTGGCCCTAGAGAGCCAGTGTCCAGCAGAGTTTAGCTGCAACCCTTATCAAACACAACTGTTTGTAGCTTTTTAGTGATCTTTAAAGACACTGATTAGCCTATTCATAATTAATAATAATAATTCCTTACATTTATATAGCGTTATTCTGGACACTCAAAGCACTTTACACATTTTTGGAGGGAATCTCCTCATCCACCACCAGTGTGCAGCATCCACCTGGATGATGCAACGACAGCCATATTGCGCCAGACTGCACGTCACACACCAGCTGATTGGTGGAGAGGAGATAGAGTGATGAAGCAAATTATGATGTGGTGATGGTTAGAAGGCCATGATAGACTCAGGCCAGTGGGCAAATTTGGCCATGATGTTGGGGTTAAACCCCTCGTCTTTTTTTTTTCAAGGACATCCTGGGATTTTTAACGACCAGAGAGAGTCAGGACCTCAGTTTAACGTCTCATCCAAAAGACGGAGGTTCAGGTGTGTTTAATTAGTGTTCGAGCAAAACTCTGCGGGACAGAGTTTGGCCATCCCTGCAGTAGACAGTAGGAATGCACAATAAACTGAAATGAAAGCAAGATCGCAATTCAGCAAAAGGTGTGATTCACATGCACATCTTATCTAGTACTGGAGATTTACTGCTGATTTCAGAGCTAGTTTTACAGCCAAAATGTGCAATAGTAAAAAATAATTATAATAATTAATTAATTTTGCATTCGTGCAGCCCTAGTAGACAGCTAGTCATCTCACCAAGGTTTGAAAGGCAGATTGTGTGATGTATTGACAGTGACCTAATGGTTGGTGAGTTGGACTTGTAACCCAAAGGTTGCTGGTTGGATTCCCTTTCTCAGCAGGATTTGAAGGTACTCTCTCCATCTTCGATACCCACTCGCTTTCTTTAAGTAAAACTAATTGCTTCACTGTTTTACTTTGATACCCATGGACAAGGCACCTAAACCCCTATTGCTCGCCGAATGCTGGAAGCAATAGCTGCCCACTGCTCTGTGTGTATGCTCACTGTGTGTACTTGTGTGTGTGCTCTCATTCAAAATGTAATGTAATGTAATGTAAGGATCACTTCAGTATGGACCCTTTTCAAAACACTGTTATGATGCATTTAATGGTCATCAGCATCTTAAATTACTGATTAGTTTTTAATATTTAGATTTATTTTAAAACGTATGAACATTGATATGCATTTATGTATGAATTATATCATCTTTGCATCACACGAATTGGGTGCCGGACTGTAAATTTGACCTTATTCTCTCTTCTGGCTGCCGTTATCAGTCTCACACTATTTTTTTTTTCTTTTCTGGACGTCTTGATAACACCATCATCACATTTTTCTTTTATTATTCCAACAAATAGGATTTTTAAAACATTATTTGTTGTCCTCTCTCATTCACTGCGCTCTAAGTTTACTAACTATCACGCAACTGAGAAACCTGGAAATGTGAAAAGGGACTCTTTTTTTAGGACATGTGGCACCCGCAAGTTTGAACACACTACTCCTATCCCGTGCTCCCTAAATTGGTTGCCGATATGTTTTAGAATTGAGTTTAAAATTTTAATGCATGTTTTTAAGGTTTTAAATGGCCTGGCTCCGACTTTTCTCTCTAATCTTATTACTGTTAAAATATCTGGCAGATGTTCAAGGTCATCGAGCCAGAAAATGCTAGTAGTACCCAGATCCAAATTGAAAAAAAAGGAGATCGAGCATTCTCTGTGGTAGATCCTAAAATGTGGAACGGGCTACCTATGTCTTTTAGAACAATTCCCAATTATATTTTGTTCAGAAGGAAACTTAGGCTGCATTTATGGTTCAAGTGTCTCAACTCGGATTTTTTTTCTCCCATGTGGCACAGATCGGATACAGCCCATGTACGTGTAAGCACAAACAAATCACATGGATTCCAATTTACTCAAATCAGATTCAGGCCTTGTTCATATGTGGAACTGTATCCGATATGAATCGGATCCGTGCCGTCGTGTCTGCAGTGTAAGCAGGTAGATCGGATTTTCCCCTGTCAATGCGAGTCGCGCGTCATTAAAAACCATAGTGAATGACGTCAACTCTGATGCTTTCATTTCAGAACAGACTTCAGCAGAGTCCCAAACTTTAAATCTCATACACGAGAACTAAAATAGCTTTTATATTTTCATGTAGCACAACTATTTAACCATGTTAACAAGAGAGTTCAAGAGAGCACAATATTCGCCACCTAACCAGTATAAACTAATACAAAACTATTGCATCACGTGCATAAATCACATCATGGACATGACATTAAAGACGCCTACTGGTTTAAAAAAAGCCTTGATTAAAAGAAGATGGCCAAATGAGTCACTTTTAAAAGATGATGTAAGCAGGTTACCAAAATAATCGGATACAGTCACAAAATCAGAATTGACCATTAAGATCTGCAGTGTAAATGCAGCCTTAAACTAGACCTCCTAGAAAAAGCTTTTAAATTGGGAGAAAATTGATCCTACTGCACCTATCTGGTGTCTTGTTATTTATCGTTAATGCTGTGGCGTATGTTAGATGTGTTCTATGTTGTTTTATATGTTGCTGTCTATTTTTGGTAATTTGATTTTAGGTTTGTACAGCACAATGGTCAACAACTCTTTTTTTGTTGCACTTTATAAATAAACTAACTAACTAACATGTACTCACCAAAGCATGGCCTTTGATCTTGTTCTGACTCCTGCGCTCCTGGATGTGGTTTTCAGATGCATTCTCTTGTGCAACCCCAGATACCTTGTCTTCATGAAGCTCTCCCCACAGACGTCACACACATGCACTGATTTCTTGGTGACACTCCCTTTGGGGCTATCAGGCTTCACTTTTTTCACTTCCTTTTTGTGGTGCACCTTATTGCCAGTCTTTAAGGTCTTGTTGCGCAGTGCTGTTTTCGACAGGTTCTTCCGTGTCACATATGGCGAAGCATGCTTGGAGTTCGCTTTTAACTCTTGTTGATCTCGATCTTTGGACAAATCCTTGCTCAACACAACATCCGCTGGCTTCTTGATTGAATAGTCCTCCAGCGACTGCGAGATCTTGCTCAAGTACAAGGATTTCTTCTTGTGGAAGTCTGAGAGATGGCGTAGCACGTCTCTTTTGCGGCGTGTTTTATAGTGGCAGAGCGGACAGCAGTAAAACTTGACAAAAAAGTCAGTACCGTTATCTGTGTGCAGCTCAATGTGTTTCTCCAGGTTCTGCTCGGAGCTGAATGTCCGTCTGCAGAGCTTGCAGAAGCATGTCTTGAAGTCAAAACCTATGGTGAATTTTGGATCCTTGTTCTCCTTGGGATTCTTCGAGCTCTGGGAGTCAGATGAAGAGCCTGGGCTTGAATTGGGATTGTCGGGTTTACCATTGGTCATCTTCTTAGAGTTGCTTATCAAACTAGAGGACACAACCTTATGAACAGTCTGCATGTGTCTTTTAAAGTGGCCTCGAACTCTGTAAGTCCTGTTGCAGAGGATGCATTTGTATGCCTGATCACCTGCTTCTTCTGTTGTCTCCTCAGCTTCTTCACTATCCTGATGCACCTTGCTTTCTTCTGCATCTACTCTCTCTATTATGTCAACGTTCTCTCTTTCATCGTGTATAAAATTATTTTCTTCCTCTCCCAAGGGGATCTCCACTGTATACAGTTCTTGGTTGTCAGAGCTGTTGTGTTTCCAGCTGATAGTGCTGCTATGATTAGGGCTTGAAGATGAAGATGCCAGGCTGTGGTCTTTGGACAGGTATTGATACACAGCATTCTGGTTGCTGGCAATGGGCTCCAGTGTTAATACACATTCCTCTTTATTGGAGTAAGGGTAGATGGCTTCAAGAAGTTCTTTCACGCTCTTCTTGTCATCTCCAGAAAGGACTAGAAGCAGAAGTGGATCTTAGTTAACAGGGCTCAAATTATGGTTGCATTAAATGTTATATTAAAGGGACAGTTTACTAAAAAAATGGAAATTCTGTCATCATTTTGTCACACATTTTGGTTGTTGCCAAATGGTTTACGTTGACAGTCTGGCTTTATTCTGTCCGGCTGGATGTACATTATCCCTTACAATTTTTTAAGGTAAATTAAATGCTATAAAAGTGCAAGCCATGAGTGTTAAGTTGGTTTTAAAAGTTTTTACATGCCAAAGATAACACAAACACAAATCCTACAAAACATAATTACATTTTACAGCCATATGGCACTGAAAAATACATCAGGGTACATTCAACAGTGGTCTGTGAAACAGGATAAAAAGCAGAAAAGTGATATTATACTAACCATCATGTTCAGGCATTCGAGTGAAACAATAAATTTCTCTGTGTTTGATCAGATTAGGAAGGCCACGGAAGAGACTGCGGCAGAGTTTACATTCAAAGATGGTGTCCACCTCTTTCAGGAGAATGTGTTTCAGCTGTGCAGTACCTGCAAATGAGCACAAGAGGGCAATCGGTGATGAGACTCCAGGAGATTCTGTACTGGGGGCTTGAATTTCCACATACTTTACATGTTATTTAAATGTATGGGAAAAAAATGTAAGTAACACATCATGTAGAGACAGTGTACCTGTGCGGAAACATTCAATAATCTGCTGGATGCCAGATTTGGAGGTGAGCATCGGGGTTTGGAGCAAGGGAGGATCTCCTGGTTCTGTTGAGTAAACTGCAAGAGAAACAGAGTTTTTCTCAGTTACATCAATGCATTATATGCAATATATGCATACTACATAAGATGCACAAGCTGTGTTTACATTGATTTTGTGCCATAAAAGCCAGACTCTTCCTTGTGAGCATTTGAGTGTACGGTTAAAAACTAGCCTACAGCACCGTCTGTTGTTAAAAACTAGCCTAGAGTACAGTTATCTGCTGTTAAAAACTAGCCTAGAGTACAGTTATCTGCTGTTAAAAACCTGCCTAAAGCACCACCTGCTGTTACAAGCTAGCCTAGTGACATGCACGGTTAAAAACTAGACTAAAGCACCGTCTGCAGTTAAAAACTTGCCAAGAGCGCCGTCCACTGTTAAAAAATAGCCTAGAGTGGCGTCTGCTATTAAAAACTAAGAGCGCCATCTGCTGTTAAAAACTAGCCTAGAGCGCCATCTGCTGATAAAAACTAGCCAAGAGCGCCATCCTCTGTTAAAAACTAGCCTAGAGCGCCATCTGCTGTTAAAAACTAGCCAGAAGTGCCACCTGCTGTTAAAAACTAGTCTAGTGCACCGTCGGCTGTCACAAACTTGCCTAGAGTGGCGTCTGCTGTTAAAAACTTGCCAAGAGCGCCATCTGCTGATAAAAACTAGCCTAGAGCGCCATCTGCTGATAAACACTAGCCAAGAGCGCCATCTGCTGATAAAAACTAGCCTAGAACGCCATCTGTTGTTAAAAACTTGCCAGAAGCGCCACCTGCTGTTAAAAACTAGTCTAGTGCAGCGTCGGCTGTCACAAACTTGCCTAGAGCGGCGTCTGCTGTTAAAAACCAGCCTAGAGTGCCGTCTGCAGTTAAAAACTTGCCAAGAGCGCCGTCTGCTGTTAAAAACCAGCCAAGAGCGCCGTCTGCTGTTAAAAACTTGCCTAGAGCGCCGTCTGCTGTTAAAAACTTGCCTAGAGCGCCGTCTGCAGTTGAAAACTTGCCAAGAGCGCCACCTGCTGTTAAAAACTTGCTTAGAGCGGCGTCTGCAGTTAAAAACTTGCAAAGAGCGCCGTCTGCAGTTAAAAACTAGCCTAGAGCGCCATCTGCAGTTAAAAACTTGCCAAGAGAGCTGTCTGCTGTTAAAAACCAGCCTAGAGCGCTGTCTGCAGTTAAAAACTTGCCAAGAGCGCCGTCTGCAGTTAAAAACTTGCCTAGAGCGGCGTCTGCTGTTAAAAACCAGCCTAGAGCGGCGTCTGCTGTTAAAAACTTGCCAAGAGCGCCGTCTGCAGTTAAAAACTAGCCTAGAGCGCCGTCTGCAGTTAAAAACTTGCCAAGAGAGCTGTCTGCTGTTAAAAACCAGCCTAGAGCGCTGTCTGCAGTTAAAAACTTGCCAAGAGCGCCGTCTGCAGTTAAAAACTTGCCTAGAGCGGCGTCTGCTGTTAAAAACCAGCCTAGAGCGGCGTCTGCTGTTAAAAACTTGCCAAGAGCGCCGTCTGCTGCTAAAAACTTGCCAAGAGCGCCGTCTGCTGTTAAAAACTTGCCAAGAGCGCCACCTGCTGTTAAAAACTTGCCAAGAGCGCCGTCTGCAGTTAAAAACTTGCCTAGAGCGGCGTCTGCTGTTAAAAACTTGCCAAGAGCGCCGTCTGCAGTTAAAAACTAGCCTAGAGCGCCGTCTGCAGTTAAAAACTTGCCAAGAGAGCTGTCTGCTGTTAAAAACCAGCCTAGAGCGCTGTCTGCAGTTAAAAACTTGCCAAGAGCGCCGTCTGCAGTTAAAAACTTGCCTAGAGCGGCGTCTGCTGTTAAAAACCAGCCTAGAGCGGCGTCTGCTGTTAAAAACTTGCCAAGAGCGCCGTCTGCTGTTAAAAACTTGCCAAGAGCGCCGTCTGCTGCTAAAAACTTGCCAAGAGCGCCGTCTGCTGTTAAAAACTTGCCAAGAGCGCCACCTGCTGTTAAAAACTTGCCTAGAGCGCCGTCTGCTGCTAAAAACTTGCCAAGAGCGCCGTCTGCTGTTAAAAACTTGCCAAGAGCGCCGTCTGCTGCTAAAAACTTGCCAAGAGCGCCGTCTGCTGCTAAAAACTTGCCAAGAGCGCCGTCTGCTGCTAAAAACTTGCCTAGAGTGGCGTCTGCTGTTAAAAACCAGCCTAGAGCGCCGTCTGCAGTTAAAAACTTGCCAAGAGCGCCGTCTGCTGCTAAAAACTTGCCTAGAGTGGCGTCTGCTGTTAAAAACCAGCCTAGAGCGCCGTCTGCAGTTAAAAACTTGCCAAGAGCGCCGTCTGCAGTTAAAAACTTGCCAAGAGCGCCGTCTGCAGTTAAAAACTTGCCTAGAGCGGCGTCTGCTGTTAAAAACCAGCCTAGAGCGGCGTCTGCTGTTAAAAAAATGCCATCTGCATTTAAAAAAAATCATATTTCTCCTACCTAAAATTACAGATTTAAGGTTTTTTTTATGTTTTAAGACATTCTACCTACATCTGAAGGTTTTAAATGCAGGTTTACAAATAATGTATAACTTCTAATCTATAACAGCATATGTGTATATAAATTTAATATGCCATTACCATAAAATTATAATGCATTAAATAACATTAAGGCAACGCAGTGGCGCAGTAGGTAGTGCTGTTGCCTCACAGCAAGAACGTCGCTGGGTCGCAGGTTCGAACCTCGACTAGGCTGGGTCAGTTGGCGTTTCTGTGTGGAGTTTGCATGTTCTCCCTGCGTTTGCGTGGGTTTCCTCCGGGTGCTCCGGTTTCCCCCACAGTCCAAAGACATGCAGTACAGGTGAATTGGGTAAGCTAAATTGTCCGTAGTGTATGAGTGTGAATGAGTGTGTGGATGTTCCCAGAGATGGGTTGCGGCTGGAAGGGCATCCGCTGCGTAAAATCGTGCTGGATAAGTTGGCGGTTCATTCCGCTGTGGCGACCCCGCAAGGGACAAAGCCGACAAGAAAATGAATGAATGAATGAATAAATAACATTAAACAATCCATGAGGCAAAATGTTGCGGCCTTACATTTTTTTATAGCATATTATGATGCAATATATAGTCACAACATTTTAATTAGTCCTCCAGTATATTACCACCACAGAAAACAATCACATTTGTAAACGCTCACAATAAAGCTCTTACCATTGCATCACAGACAGCGCACGCAGTTAATAATTAGTGGGGTTTGCCTTAAGGCAAATTCCACTATTGTTATTCTCCATACTTATTATTAGTGGGGTTTGCCTTTAGGCAAAGTTCACTATTGTTATTCACAATACTTATTATTATTATTATTCTTCTTCCGTGCGCTTTTTCGGCGCGTAACTTGCCCCGCAGTTTTCGCCCCAGACCCTTGAAAGTGGGGTCAAATCGTGCGGTCTTATCGGGAATGGTGTGCTATGACTTTTATAAGGGGTGGGGGGTTTTTTTGGCCCCGCAGGGGCCAAAAAACCCCCCCCAAAAACGCATTGACTTAACATTACGCCCAACTTTGACGCATTATAGCGCCAAGGGTGAATTTCGTAGAAATATGGGATTCACAACATCTGTAGGGGGTTGCAGCCTAAGTTAGAACATACCCCGCAAGGGCGTATAAGTTGTACCCCTGGGGTGCTAGGACGTCCCAAAGTGGTCCCATTGACTTAACATGGCCCCCATTGACTCCCATTCATTTTCTAGCACCCCGCTCCCCTCACAAAACTCCCCGCATTGCGGAGCCAACTGTGAATTTCGTAGAACCATGGAATTTACCACATCTCGAAAGGGTTGCAGCCTGAGTCAGAACATACCTCGAAAGGGGGTAAATGTTGTACCCCTGGGGGGCTAGGGGGTCCCAAATCTCCCATTGACTTAACATGGAGCCGAATTTTGACGAATCACTGCGCCGCGTGTGAATTTCATAGACATATGGGATTCACAACATCTGTAGGGGGTTGCAGCCTAAGTGGGAACATACCCCAAAAGGGGCTATAAGTTGTACCCCTGGGGTGCTAGGACGTCCCAAAGTGGTCCCCATTGACTTAACATTGCCATTGACTCCCATTCATTACATTGACTCCCATTATAAATGTCACATGTCAATCACATTACATAGCAGTGTCATATAGACTTGGGGGTGGGCTTATTTGACTCAGGCAACCAATCAGCGTCTCAATATGATAATGAAGCTCGCAAGCCACGCCCCCCAAACCATTTAAAGACCCCTAATAACTGCCTCATTGACTTAACATGGGGTGGGACGTCCCATTGCTGATCTCATTGACTTCCATTATAAATGTCACACATCCATAACATTACATAGCAGTGTCCTATTGACTTGGGGGTTGGCTCATTTGACTCAGGCAACCAATGAGCATCTCAATATGATAATGAAGCTCACAAGCCACGCCCACAAACTGATCCCATAGATTGCCATTATAACTGGTCTACATGCATATCTTTGCATAGCAGTGTCCTATTGACTTGGGGGTTGGCTCATTTGACTAAGACAACCAATGAGCATCTCAATATGCAAATGAAGCTCATAAGCCACGCCCCCAAATCGATTTTATAGACTGCCATTATAATAGGCTTTCATGCATATCTTTGCATAGCAGTGTCATACAGACATGGGGGTTGGCTCATATGACTCAGACAACCAATGAGCATCTCAATATGATAATGAAGCTCACAAGCCACGCCCCCAAACTGATCCCATAGACTGCCATTATAACTGGCCTGCATGCATATCTTTGCATAGCAGTGTCCTATTGACTTGGGGGTTGGCTCATTTGACTTAGGCAACCAACCACACCCAACTTCACTCTGTAACCACGCCCATAGCAACAAAACAGAGTAACCTAGCAACCATTTATCAACAGCTATATCTCAGCATCAGAACATCGTAGAGACATGGGGATTGGCTCGTTTGGCTCATGCTAGCAAACGGAACTTCCTGTATGCTACACATGCTAGCAGTGACTAGCTACATGCTAATATTGACTAGCCAAGTGCTGTAACTTGCTAGAAATGCTTACTAAGTATAAACAAATGACCAAGCATGTATGTGAGGCTTGCCTAGTAACAACCTAGGGTACCCTAGCAACTGCCTAGCAACCACCCAAATTACCCTAGCAACCGCCTAGCAACCACCTAGCAACCGCCTAGCAACCACCTAGTAATGCCTCAGTAAGTGCCTAGCGACCACTCAGGACACCCTAGCAACAGCCTAGCAACGCCTTAGCAACCACTCAGAATACCCTAGCAACCACCTAGCAACACCTTAGCAACCACCTAGCAACCACTTAGGACACCCTAGCAACACCTTAGCAACCACCTAGCAACCACTTAGGACACCCTAGCAACCGCCTAGCAACACTTTAGCAACCGCCTAGCAACCACTCAGGACACCTTAGCAACCACCTAGCAACGCCTTAGCAACCACCTAGCAACCACTTAGGACACCCTAGCAACCGCCTAGCAACACCTTAGCAACCACCTAGCAACCACTTAGAACACCCTAGCAACCACCTAGCAACACCTTAGCAACCACCTAGCAACCACTTAGAACACCCTAGCAACCACCTAGCAACACCTTAGCAACCACCTAGCAACCACTTAGAACACCCTAGCAACCGCCTAGCAACACCTTAGCAACCACTTAGGACACCCTAGCAACCACCTAGCAACACCTTAGCAACCACTTAGAACACCCTAGCAACCGCCTAGCAACACCTTAGCAACCACCTAGCAACCACTTAGGACACCCTAGCAACCGCCTAGCAACACCTTAGCAACCACCTAGCAACCACTCAGAACACCCTAGCAACCGCCTAGCAACACCTTAGCAACCACCTAGCAACCACTCAGGACACCCTAGCAACCGCCTAACAACACCTTAGCAACCACCTAGCAACCACTTAGGACACCCTAGCAACCACCTAGCAACACCTTAGCATCCACCTAGCAACCACTCAGAACACCATAGCAACCACCTAGCAACACCATAAATTTAACATTGGCACAAAATGGCTGACATTGGCACAAAATGGCTGACATCCAAAAATGCCCATAGGCTTAACATTGCCACAAAATGGCTGACATCGATATCTAGATTACAGAGTCGTAGAAGCCTGGGGGTGGGCTCGTTTTACTCGGCCTGTCAAGTCGGTATTAAGTAGTGATATACCAAATTTGTAGACACTCCCTAGCAACCACTTTTAGGCCCCTAACAACCACATAATAACATAAACAAGCCATATTTCAGCATATGAAAATCATAGAAAGACAGGGTTTGGCCTCTATTGATGCAGGCTGATAAAATTGTTTTTGTTTTTACTCATTAAACGGCGTTGCCACAGCCTAGCAACCATTTAGAAAACCCTAGCTACTGCATAAACACATTAATTTAGCCATTTCTTAGCACTCCATTGCTTTTGCCCAGTTCAGTGATTCATTTTACCCCATCGATTTGCCACGCAAACCCCACTCACATTTTCTTTAGGAAATGTACAATTCTAGTTCTTATTATTATTTATAATTATTCTTCTTCCACTTTTTTTTCGGCGCGTAACTCGCCCCGCAGCTTTCGTCCCAGACCCTTGAAAGTGGGGTCAAATCGTGCGGCTTTATCGGGAATGGTGTGCTATGACTTTTATAAGGGGTGGGGGGTTTTTTGGCCCCGCAGGGGCCAAAAAACCCCCCCAAAAATCCTATTGACTTAACATTGAGCCCAACTTTGACGCAGCATAGCGCAAAGTGTGAATTTCGTAGAAATTTGGGATTCACAACAGCTGGAGACATTACCAGCCTGAGTAAGACCATACCCCAAAAGGGGGTAAATGTTGCACCCCTGGGGCTCTAGGACGTCCCAAAGTTTCGTATTGACTTAACATTGAGCCATTGACTCCCATTCATTTTCTAGACCACCGCTCCCCCCTACATATACCCCGCATTGCGAAACCAACAGTGAATTTCGTAGAGACATGGGATTTACCACATCTCGAAAGGGTTGCAGCCTGAGTCAGAACATACCCCGAAAGGGGGTATAAGTTGTACCCCTGGGGGGCTAGGGGGTCCCAAATCTCCCATTGACTTAACATGGAGCCGAATTTTGACGAATCACTGCGCCGAGTGTGAATTTCATAGAAATATGGGATTCACAACATCTGTAGGGGGTTGCAGCCTAAGTGGGAACATACCCCGAAAGGGGGTATAAGTTGTACCCCTGGGGTGCTAGGGGGTCCCAAAGTGGTCCCATTGACTTAACATTGCCATTGACTCCCATTCATTACATTGACTCCCATTATAAATGTCACATGTCAATCACATTACATAGCAGTGTCATACAGATTAGGGGGTGGGCTTATTTGACTCAGGCAACCAACCAGCATCTCAATATGATAATGAAGCTCTCAAGCCACGCCCCCCAAATCATTTAAAGACCCTTAATAACTGCCTCATTGACTTAACATGGGGTGGGACGTCCCATTGCTGATCTCATTGACTTCCATCATAAATGTCCCACATCAATAACATTACATAGGAGTGTCATAGAGACATGGGGGTGGGCTCATTTGACTCAGGCAACCAATGAGCATCTCAATATGATAATGAAGCTCACAAGCCACGCCCCCAAACTGATCCCATAGACTGCCATTATAACTGGCCTACATGCATATCTTTGCATAGCAGTGTCCTATTGACTTGGGGGTTGGCTCATTTGACTCAGACAACCAATGAGCATCTCAATATGATAATGAAGCTCACAAGCCACGCCCCCAAACTGATCCCATAGACTGCCATTATAACTGGCCTAGATGCATATCTTTGCATAGCAGTGTCCTATTGACTTGGGGGTTGGCTCATTTGACTTAGACAACCAATCAACATCTCAATATGATAATTAAGCTCACAAGCCACGCCCCCAAACGGGTCCCATAGACTGCCATTACAATAGGCTTTGATGCATATCTTTGCATAGCAGTGTCCTATTGACTTGGGGGTTGGCTCATTTGACTCAGTCAACCAATGAGCATTTCATTATGATAATGAAGCTCACAAGCCACGCCCCCAAACTGATCCCATAGATTGACATTATAACTGGTCTAAATGCATATCTTTGCACAGCAGTGTCCTATTGACTTGGGGGTTGGCTCATTTGACTCAGACAACCAATGAGCATCTCAATATGATAATGAAGCTCACAAGCCACGCCCCCAAACTGATTCCATAGACTTCCATTATAATAGGCTTTGATGCATATCTTTGCATAGCAGTGTCCTATTGACTTGGGGGTTGGCTCATTTGACTTAGGCAACCAACCACACCCAACTTCACTCTGTAACCACGCCCATGGCAACAAAACAGAGTACCCTAGCAACCATTTATCGACAGCTATATCTGAGCATCAGAACATCGTAGAGACATGGGGATTGGCTCGTTTGGCTCATGCTAGCAAACGGAACTTCCTGTATGCTACACATGCTAGCAGTGACTAGCTACATGCTAATATTGACTAGCCAAGTGAGAACATACCCTGCAAGGGGGTATAAGTTGTACCCCTGGGGTGCTAGGACGTCCCAAAGTGGTCCCATTGACTTAACATGGCCCATTGACTCCCATTCATTACATTGACTCCCATTATAAATGTCACATGTCAATCACATTACATAGCAGTGTCATACAGACTTGGGGGTGGGCTTATTTGACTCAGGCAACCAATGAGCATCTGAATATGATAATGAAGCTCACAAGCCACGCCCCCAAACTGATCCCATAGACTGCCATTATAACTGGCCTACATGCATATCTTTGCATAGCAGTGTCCTATTGACTTGGGGGTTGGCTCATTTGACTCAGACAACCAATGAGCATCTCAATATGATAATGAAGCTCACAAGCCACGCCCCCAAACTGATCCCATAGACTGCCATTATAACTGGCCTACATGCATATCTTTGCATAGCAGTGTCCAATAGACTTGGGGGTTGGTTCATTTGACTAAGACAACCAATGAGCATCTCAATATGCTAATGAAGTTCATAAGCCACGCCCCCAAATCGATTTCATAGACTGCCATTATAATAGGCTTTCATGCATATCTTTGCATAGCAGTGTCATACAGACATGGGGGTTGGCTCATATGACTCAGACAACCAATGAGCATCTCAATATGATAATGAAGCTCACAAGCCACGCCCCTAAAATGATCCCATAGACTGCCATTATAACTGGCCTACATGCATATCTTTGCATAGCAGTGTCCTATTGACTTGGGGGTTGGCTCATTTGACTTAGGCAATCAACCACACCCAACTTCACTCTGTAACCACGCCCATAGCAACAAAACAGAGTACCCTAGCAACCATTTATCAACAGCTATATCTCAGCATCAGAACATCGTAGAGACATGGGGATTGGTTCGTTTGGCTCATGCTAGCAAACGGAACTTCCTGTATGCTACACATGCTAGCACTGACTAGCTACATGCTAATATTGACTAGCCAAGTGCTGTAACTTGCTAGAAATGCTTACTAAGTATAAACAAATGACCAGGCATGTATGTGAGGCTTGCCTAGTAACAACCTAGGGTACCCTAGCAACTGCCTAGCAACCACCCAAATTACCCTAGCAACCGCCTAGCAACCACCTAGCAACCGCCTAGCAACGGCCTAGTAATAGCTCAGTAAGTGCCTAGCGACCACTCAGGACACCCTAGCAACAGCCTAGCAACGCCTTAGCAACCACTCAGAATACCCTAGCAACCACCTAGCAACACCTTAGCAACCACCTAGCAACCACTTAGGACACCCTAGCAACACCTTAGCAACCACCTAGCAACCACTTAGGACACCCTAGCAACCGCCTAGCAACACCTTAGCAACCGCCTAGCAACCACTCAGGACACCCTAGCAACCACCTAGCAACGCCTTAGCAACCACTTAGGACACCCTAGCAACCGCCTAGCAACACCTTAGCAACCACCTAGCAACCACTCAGAACACCATAGCAACCACCTAGCAACACCATAAACTTAACATTGGCACAAAATGGCTGACATTGGCACAAAATGGCTGACATCCAAAAATCGCCATAGACTTAACATAGGCACAAAATGGCTGACATTGGCACAAAATGGCTGACATCCAAATTTCCCCATACACTTAACATTGGCACAAAATGGCTGACATTCAAAAATCCCCATAGACTTAACATAGGCACAAAATGGCTGACATTGGCTTAAAATGGCTGACATCCAAATTTCCCTATACACTTAACATTGGCACAAAATGGCTGACATTCAAAAATCCCCATAGACTTAACATAGGCACAAAATGGCTGACATCGATATCTTGATTAGAGAGTCGTAGAAGCTTGGGGGTGGGCTCGTTTTACTCGGCCTATCAAGTCGGTGTTAAGTAGTGACATAACAAATTTGTAGACACACCCTAGCAACCACTTATAGTACCCTAACAACCACATGACAATATAAACAAGCCCTATTTCAGCACAGGAATATCATTAAAAGACAGGGTTTGGGTTGTTTTGATGCAGGCTAATAAAATCGCTTTTGTTTTCACTAATTAAAATGGCGTTGCCACAGCATAGCAACCATTTAGAATACCCTAGCAACTACATAAACACATGAATTTTGCCATTTCTCCCCAATAACTGCTATTGGGCAGTTCAGTGATTCATTTTACCCCATCGATTTGCCACGCAAACCCCACTCACATTTTCTTTAGGAAATGTACAATTCTAGTATTCAGTTATAATGCTGCTTATCTCTGTTATTAACACTTATGTCATCGTGTCAGGTTGAATAATCCAGCGCAGACAAACTCATTATGCAGAAATGATGATCTGAAGTCTCGTTGGCTGAGTTCATGCCAGTGTGTTTTGGATGGCAGATCTGGCTGATATGACTCATATGCACTCAGAGCTTCAGCTCGTGCTTTTGTAAATGAGACTTTATTAAAGTTTGCATTATTGATGGCCGCCGCCTGACACTGTCTCGATGAGTATTTGCGAAAACGTCTGGCTCTGAAACAAAAGCTTTGATTTAATACACGTCTCCATTTCTCCACTGGATAAATCGGATGATATCTCTTCTGTTTGGGTTACGGATGCCAATATTTCACAGCTGTGATTAATGGAGCTCTGCATCGTGAAGACTATTAGAGGAAAAGGGTTTATTAGTGGAGTTGGAAATATCGCTAGTGTTAATATTGTTTGTACACTTGAGGCAAGATATTACATGCCAAAACACAGCTTTTTCATGCATCTATAACTATACTATTTTGGCTATTCCTAAAGTGCCTTATTGTTCAGTCTGATGTAAAGAAAACTTCCAAAATAAAATATTTTAAATGTTTTTTCTGCACTTTATAAATTTTGTATCATCAAACTGTATGCTTTTTTACTTATCTTTTTAGTAAAGTGTTTAATCCTCTATTTAATCACGGTCCATTTATTATTCATGGATTCATTTTCTTTTCAGCTTAGTCCCTTTATTATTCAGGGGTCACCAAGCCGAATGAACCGCCAACTTATCCAGTATATGTTTTATGCAACGGATGCCCTTCCAGCTGCAACCCAGCACTGGGATACACCCACACACTCTTGCATTTACACACATACCTGTACCGCATGCGGACTGTGGGGGAAACTGGAGCACCCGAAGGAAACCCACGCCAACACGGGAAGAACATGCTAACTCCACACAGAAATGACAACTGACCCAGCCGAGGCTCGAAGCAGTGACCTTCTTGCTGTGAGGCGACAGTGGTAACCACTGCAGCACCGCAGAAAAGTGATACTATGTAAGTTATATAAATAACTCTGGCTTTGGTTGATATTTTATTTTGTATGTTGTAGCACTTTGAGTTCAAGAAAAGTGCATTCATCATAAATAAATACAATTATTGTTGTTGTTGTTTTTGTAAATTTCTATTCATTATATTTATCATTTTATATTATATATTAATTATTTTTAATTAATTAATTATTATTAATTACAACAAAGGTGGCACGGTGGCTCAGTGGTTAGCACTGTCGCCTCACAGCAAGAAGGTTGCTGGTTCGAGTCCTGGCTGGGCCAGTTGACATTTCTGTGTGGAGTTTGCATGTTCTCCCTGTGTTGGCTTTGGTTTCCTCCGGGTGCTCCGGTATCCCCCACAGTCCAAACACATGCATTATAGGTGAATTGAATAAATTAAATTAGCTGTAGTGTATGAGTGTGAATGTGAGAGTGTATGGATGTTTCCAAGTACTGGGTTGCAGCTGGAAGGGCATCAAGGCGACCTCTGATGATTAAAGCGACTAAGCAGAAGGAAAATGAATGAATGAATAATTACAACACATTTCACTTATTTCGTAAGTAATTTATAACTTCATAATTTACCAATATTCTGAAGGAATTTACATGAGAATTATTTTTAATACAATCATATTTTAAGGTCAATATTATTAGCAACCTTAGGATTTTGTTCTCACGTGTCTAAGCTAAACACTAGTATCTTGAAAAATAACTAGTAAAATATTAAAATATTATGCATCATCATGATAAAGACAAAAGAAAACAGTCATTAAACATGTGTTTTAAATAAATCTCTCCATTAGACAGCACTTTAAAAAAATAGTATCACAGTGGTGAGTTTAAACAAAACCAAAAACTACATTTACTTCAAAGTCTATACTTATGTTACTGTTACAAGCACCAGCGATCCAGCGACTGTGGAGCCCCGGAGAACTACATGCACGCCACTTTAAAGAACTACTATTCCCAGCATGCACCTTGCACACACCTGTTTCCTGTTTCATTTTGATTACACTAAGGGGAGGATCATAATGCACTGATTGCATGGACTTTAAATACAGCGCACGCACACACATCAGTCTTGATAGCTGTCAAGTGAACTTTACGACGCGTTTTGCCTAGCCCTGTCTTCCCGTTGCCGAACTTGGCGTTGTTTGTTTTGTTTATGTTGTTAGCCACCCGGATTGACCACTCGCCTGTTTATTGACCATACTTTAGTTTTGTCTATAAGCACCCGTTTTTTACCTGTGTCGACCTTTGCCTGCATGATGATTCTTGTTAATAAAGCATGCATTGGAACCGCATCTCTGTTGTCAGCATCCCCTTCCATGACAAAAAAATTATTCAGCTTAAGAAATTAAAGTACTTATTTATAAAGTGCTGAAAAAAAATCACAAATCTTGCAATGTTTTCGGAGGACAGCTTAATTGCTTTATGGTCAATCCACTTTAATTTGTAAAAACGATTAAGTTAACTTAATCGATGTGTTTGGACAACATGAATAAATTGTGTGGAACCACGCAAGTTTCACCACACAGATAATGTTTTAAGACTCTTTGAAACGAACCCTTTTAGGCTTTGATCCTAATTGTGGAGTTTTGGTGACTGTCGCTTTAAATGCAAATGAGATTGGGCTCTTTTCAAAAGGGGGCGGGGATATAAATCCCTGTGTGTCAGCATAGTGGCAGATTCTAAAACAAGACTAATGTCCTATGCTAATGAGGGAGAGATGGTCACTAGTGGGCGGGGCTTTACCCCTCTGATGACACGCACAAAGGGAGAATGTCAATCAAAGTGTTTCTGCAGACTGTTTTAATCAAATGTGATCATAAAAAATAAAGTTAATACATATTTATACACTTATATTCACAGACTGTTGCCTCACAGCTGTGTTTAAACCCCTTATAAAAGTGATTTTTGCATAACAGGTCCCCTTTAAAAGGAGCATTTTCATCACTAGAGCTGATATCAACGCAGCAAGACGATAACTCTTCACTACGTGAGCAGGTGAAAAATCAATGGAGTGTGAAGATACGGAGCAGGAACACAGCTGAGGATAAAGTGACCAAATCAGCTGGAGATTGATGATGGAGATGCTGGAGAATTTATGACCGGACCAGCGATGTGTTTAAAGCAAGACTCGCCATATATTGAAGGTGTTTTATGACTGTGTGAGGGAATTTCCTCCAGAAACGGCCTGAAGTCTGGCAGCGAGGTGAGGAGGTGGACGTTTATACACACACACTCTCACACACACACTCACAATCAATCCCGTGCTGTAGAGTTGAACGCAGATGATGGATGTTTCTGTGGGAGTGAAGGATTGGTGTGTTTCTGCTAGAGCGGGTCTCATCTGTACATTAGAGACCAGGGTTCGAATATATAAATTAAGGTTTTGGTTATTTAATATAACTGTAGAATTCGCTGGAGATTTTATGACTGTGTCTGTTTGATGGTATATGCACATGATGGTGTTGTTATGGTTGTGACTAAAATATATATTTTTATTATTTTTAGTAACCAAAAGTATGTATGTATGTATGCATAAATAAATAAAACTTATGAATAATAATTAAAACTTAATAACAATAATAATAATAATAATAATAATAATAATAATAATAATAATAAATATATTTATAGTAAGCAAAAATATATTATTATTATTATTATCATTATTATTATTACCATCATCATCATTATTATTATTTTAAAATGTATTGGAATGGCTACCTTTAATAATAATAATAATTATTATTATTATTTTAAAAAATAAATAAAATACATTTAGATTAAACACAATATTATTATTTGCATTATTATTATTATGTGATGTTATGTATTCTATTATATAATAATAATAATATTATTATTATTATTATTATTATTATTACTATTATTATTATTTTAAAATGTATTGAAATGGCTACCTTAAAGCAATAAATAATAATAATAATAATAATAATAATAATAATAATAATAATAATAATAATAAATACATTTAAGTTAAGCAAAAAACATTATTATTATTATTATCATTATTACTTTTATTTTTTTTAATGTATAGGAATGGCTACCTTAAAATAATAATAATAATAATAATAATTATTATTATTATTATATTTATTATTATTATTTTTTATGTATTGGAATGGCTACCTTAAAGCAATAAATAATAAAAATAATAATAATAATTACATTTATGTTAAGCAAAAACATTACTATTATTATTATTATTATTATCATCATTATTATTATTATCATTATCACTTTTATTATTTTAAAATGCATTGGAAAGGCTACCTTAAACTAATAAATAACAATAATAACAATAACAATAATAATAATAATAATAATAATAAATACATTCAGATTAGGCACAATATTATTATTATTATTATTATTATTATAGTTTGATGTTAGGTATTCCATTATATTATATTATTATCATCATCATCATTACTATTATAATTATTATTTTAAAATGCATTGGAATGGCTACCATAAAGTAATAAATCATAATCATAATAATCATAATAATCATAATAATAATAATAATAAATACATTTAGATTAAGCACCAAAATTACATATTATTACTAAATATTACTGAAACTGGAAAAATAAATAAAAAAGATACAGATTACAAAAATTAAATCAATTATTAAATAAAGCAAAACAAAAATATAGCAAAAAGCCTATTCAAATCATCAAAAATTACAATACAGCAATGACCTGTGCTGTTTGCTTGAGGTCAATTTTTTTTATTATTATTATTATTATTATTATTTTACAAAGTGAAAAATACACAAATATTATTGAAACTTCAATTATTTAAAAGGAAATACAAGTTTAATTTCCTCCAGTTCAAATAAAGTATAGCATTAATTTATCCATAATACGTCCTCAATTTCCTTACATATCCTATCTATAAAGTCTATAAGAGAATAATACAGTACTTAATAACAAATAAATAAGTCATGTAAATTCAAGCCCCTCCCCCATGCAGGAGTTCTCATCACAGTGGGCGTGGCCTATTTACATCCTACTATATAAGTGCTAAAGATCACCCAAATCCATGCTCCAAAACACTGAACTGCATCATGCTACATTAATAAACCTCACAGATTCACTGTTAGTTTCCATTTTACACTCAGTTATGTATGCATTTGTCTTCCATTATAGCCACAGGCTGAGGGGGAGGAGTGTGATCTTTCCTCTGTAAGGGTCACAGACTTCAGTGACCCCTACTGAGTGCACGACAATAGCAAGCCATGAGGAATTTGCACTAATCCTCTAACGGTGGAAGGATCAGAGCGAATGAGTGGCTATTGAAATGCATTTACTTTTGTTCAGTCCAAACTAGTCCAGGTGAAATGAGAGTCATGTATTATTCATATAACATTTAATAAACAGTCAGAAAGTTCACCTGGTGTCTTGATGGGATGATCAAATCCAGGAGAGACATCCGTCTGGCAAGATTTTTCATTAGACGGAGCTTCCTCCATCCTAAAAGCACAATAAATGAGTCTCTGTAGAGACGGAGAGAAAAGTAGATCAATAAACGGCTCTAAACTCTTAACTGTACAGCAGAAATGTGCTGACAAACACCTTTAAAGTACACATGAAATCAAAACTAAGCATATTGATTAAGTTAGCTCACATTGCTAGTTTTATGGTAAACAATTCATCTGTGCATGTCATTTAGAAAAATAATAATGTTTGAGCTTGTAATCTTTAATTGAAATCTAAAAATGCACGTCCTCTTTGCATTCAGTTAAATTCTGAGACTAGGTCAGTGTGAGGTATTGGGCGGGGCTAACATACTTAACCACGGCCCTCCTGCTGTCAGTTTTGACATCAAATGATGAGCAGGAGGAGTGTGTTAGGTTGTAATAACTCTCCCCAAACCCTTTCCCCCGATCTTTCTGAATGAATTGCCTACTTTACTACATCCAATCAGCTCACAGATGAAAAACAAGCCATGTGACAAACAAAATAGCAAACGGGGCCCTCACTCAATACTCACTAAAGACTGCATGTAAAGAGAGCCATCAAACAGCACTCACAGAGACAATGTGTGTTAAATGAAGCAGCAATTGACACTTTATTGAAAAAAAGATGAGTGCTTTTCATGGCTGGCTGCTTTTCAAATGGCTTGGCTAAATTGACCTAATTAAATGCAAAAGATAACAATAAAATAATGTATAAAAAATATATTATATATAAATAATACATATATTAAATAGAAAATATTAAATAAAAATTATATAATCATAAATAAAAATAGGAATAATTTAGAAATAAATTATATATATTAGAATAATATATTAGAAATATTCAAAATTCATTTTTATATTCTATTCTTCTTTAGAATATAACAAAAAATAAATTAAAATAAAATAAATACAAAAAATCTGAATAATGTGTTTCCTTATAAATGTGAAAAAAGTACATTTTTTCCAAACAATATCATGATGATCTTCAAAAAAATTACTTCATTTCTGATCTGTTCTTCATACAGAGCTTTCATGCATATATATATATATATATATATATATATATATATATATATATATATATATATATATATATATATATATATATATATATATATATATATATATATATATATATAAAATGTTACATTTAATATAAATATTAAATATAAAATGATATGAAAAAGTGATGTCATGGACTACATTTAAGATGTTCGTTGTGTTTTTGGTGTTGTGTATTTGGAAAGCAAATCACTCACTTTTATCCACTCAAAATGAACAGCATAGACATTGTACTAAATATTTCTTTTGTGATCCACATACTGGTTTGTGCTGATGTGGGGGTGAGAAAATGTAGGATTATGGATTTTGTGTTTTATTAACTATCTAGTGCTCTCTGCTGACATCTGTTGGAAACAATATTCACCTTCCAGCTTAATAACTTAAAGGGATAGTTCATACAAAAAAATTAGTATACCCATTGTTTATTTTCCTTCTAGGTGTTCCAAAACCTTCATGAGTTTCTTTTAATCTGTTAACACAAAATAACATGTTTTGAAAAATGTTCTGTAGTTCCTATGGATGTCGATGGAAACTGATGTCCAACATTCTTCAAAATATCTTCTTTTATGTTCAACAGAAGACAGAAACTTGCAGGAAAGTGAAGGGTGAGTAAATTATGGCATAATTTGCAGTTTTTGGGGTGAACTGCCCCTTTAAGAATTACACATGACAAGTGCACTGAGAAGTAAACAAAAGCCAATTTTACACCATCAATTTAAACCCACGCTTATTATCGTCCAAATATTCTAATATAGTAATGAATCTTAATAGCGCTGCTTGTTATATATATATATATATATATATATATATATATATATATATATATATATATATATATATATATATATATATGTGTGTGTTAATTATTATTAATTGCTGTATTTGACATAATTGTGGATAAACAGCTCAGCATATTGTCATATCAACATTACATATTAAATTGATTACTTTAAGAGTTGACATGTGAAAATGTGACATAGAGCATTAACTATGCATCTATAACAGATTGACAAAGTTGTATTTCACACTTTTTTCTTAGTTACAAAAATTAACAACTTTATTTTTCATTCATTTTCTTTTCGGTTAAGTCCCTTTATTAATCCGGGGTCGCCACAGCGGATTGAACCGCCAACTTATCCAGCAGTTTTTTACGCAGCGGATGCCCTTCCAGCCGCAACCCATCTCTGGGAAACATCCTCACACACTCATTCACACTCATACACTATGGACAATTTAGCCTACCCAATTCACCTGTACCGCATGTCTTTGGACTGTGGGGGAAACCGGAGCACCCGGAGGAAACCCACACGAACGCAGGGAGAACATGCAAACTCAACACAGAAACGCCAACTGACCCAGCTGAGGCTCGAACCAGCGACCTTCTTGCTGTGAGGCGAAAGCACTACCTACTGCGCCACTGTGTGGCCAACAACTTTATTAATTAAATAATTTAAAAATATAATGTACACAATTGTGTATACAAACTAAAATTGTCAAAATAATTTATTTTACATGGATCCACAAAAATGACTAAATTATGCCAGGCCAGTAGGTGGCAGTGTCACTCTATACAGAAATGCTATACACCTGTGCAAATACATTCCTGTAGTTCATCAATGTTGTTTTCGGGGGGTGACTACAAACCCTTAATACACAATTTAATTCATAAAATAAATCTGAAATTTGGACAACATTTTGATGCACTACAGCACTTTGAATCCTACTGTTTTCAACAGTCGTCAAAATTTTGAAGTCATTTATATTGAAAGTAATTAAGGAAGCTTAATAACTGCAAAAGTTAATTATCTGAATATTTCTGCATAAATTATTACAATCACATGAACTATGTCTGCATATTCAATAATCCTAAAGCAAAATGTTTCCCCAAATCTTCTGATTTTACTTACAGCACACTGTAAAACAAATGCTGGGTCCACACAACATGAAGTAATTTAGCTAACTTATTAGTTTTGACAAATTTAAGTGGATTGAACATAAACACAATTAAGTTGGTCTCCCAAAATATCAAGAATTGTTTTGTTTCAGCTCATTTTAAATAAGTAATATTAACAATTTTAACAAAGTGTACATACAGTCTGAAAAAAATAATGAATTAGTTCATTTCTGTACTACACTATTACTTCAGCATAACATGTAGCCTACTGTGCATGTAGAAAGCATTGTTGATGAAAATAGGCAAGTAGTAAAAAAACAGCTTCCTATAGTTGTTCAAAACAACTATATTAGGATTTAAAACAAATGAACTGCTGATGAGTTTGATGTTGTTTTCATTTACGTTAGTCAGTCCTACATTTGGTTTATTCGACACTAGCATCAACATCGAGAAACTGGCTCAAACATGCTAGTTTCCCCTTAAACATG